>CM023455.1:147584174-147775744 GCA_013339765.2 Haemaphysalis longicornis
TTCGACGCCGCTCCGTGCGCCAGGACTCTCTGAAAAGTTTATGCCGCGCTTCATTGTCCGTACACCGTACTACAGAGAACTTCTCCAGTGAACTACGTCGTTGCTCCCACTTGTGGAGTCGCTGACCGACGGTGCCGTGGCATCGAAACTGTCCATGTTTCGCGCCTAAAGCCTTTTCGGCGCAGATCATCCTCCCTTTGACGGCCAGGATGGCCGCTTCAGCCGCTGGGGAAACTAGTGTGAGCGCTGTCTTCACATTGATTGCTTGAGTGGTCATTCTCCCTGTTGTGTCCAAACACACTATCATCAGCATCGTCTCGCACACGCATCGTTTGGTGTCATCATCGTATCGCTGGGCTCACGCGATCGTAATCATCATCGGAGTTCGCTGGTTCGGCTGGCTGCTGAGTACCGACCGCCGGAATAAACACCGCCCTGCATTAGGCCTGCTTTCCTGCTTTCCTCTCTCAAGATATATATATGATAGCCCTGTCGCCCCATTCTTTTGCTGAAACAAAAGTCATGAGTACTTCGCATTTCTATGCTGCGAAAGCCTTCTTAGGCTAATATTCACCATTTTTTAGAGCTGCGGAAAATATGGTAAGCATTAACAACTGTTATAAGTGATTTTTTTATTTTCTGCCTAATAACCTTGCTTGCATGCGGTTTCATAATCAGGAAACTTAGTGCAGCAAAACACCATTTTTATTATACATTTGTTTTAAACCGCCCACCCCAAAACCTATATTCGTTCTGTTATCCGCGGCGAAGTAAAAATGAGGGTGCCTCACGGCCAGAAGGTGGGGTGCTGTTCTCCACAATACTCAGACAAGAAGGTGCGCAAATCGTGCAAAAGCCTCAGTGTAATGCAGCACACCTTTTCAAAAACATGGAGACCCTTCAGCACAAATAGCCAGTTGTAGTCTGCCCACATTCCCACCCCAAGTACACCTCCGTATACATTACGAGACCAAAAGTACACCAATTTAAATTAGTCAACACGCTTATGATATCCGCAAACTAACGCATTTTACATTACAGAAGCAAAATGTAAATGTTGAATTTAACGTTTGGTTTATTTACTTCTGTTTATTATTCTAGGTACACTTGCTGTTAAACCAGATAGTCTAGGTTCTGTCGGTTGATGTATTTTATGGTTAAGCTTTTGGTGTCTAAAATGAGCCTAAGCGAGTGAGGGTGGCTCGGCATTCATCTTGGAAATATTTTTTTTCCGGTCAGTGCGTTTTTTTTGGGGGGGGAATACGTTTTGTCTTTTGGCAAAGGGCCTCTAGGTCCATTCTTAACATCCCAACTGTCTGGGCGGTCATGGCGAAGAATGACTGTCAGCAAAAAAGTGAAGCCGTTGTCGTTTTGCCCCGGTTTCAAGTATGCGTTCCCCAGAAAATCCAAAATTCGTTTGGGGCGTGGGAATTCGTGACCATCTGCGTGTTTTAAACTCCTTCTTTGTTCATTGCGGTCCCCTGCTCTCAATGGTCTGTTTCCCGTGCAGTTCCATCGGCCGTCCCTAACGGCGTTTTTTCAATCTGGCACCAACTCACTTCTTCAGTTCTTCAATACCGGACTCAATACAATTTTGTGTAAGAAACGAGCGGGAATTTCTGGAGGGGAATTTTTTCATGGCAGATAGAACAACGTAAGAATGATGGTGATATGTAAAGATACCAACCATTAGCCACTTCTAAATTCTTTTCTCTACAATTTTAAACAGTTGCCATTTAAAATTTGTAAAAATATTACAGCTGAGTACTGTTCAATGATGCGTCATTGTCCAACAATGTACCAATAATTCTGTCTGCATCCTCTACCTGTGCTGCCATAGAAAATGGTGCAAGCCCAAACAAAAGAACGCCCATTACTTCCGTAGACTTCTCTACTTCTAAAAAACTGCTTTTCCGGTGCGCCGTCTTTTAACCGAGACGATTTTCCGACGAAGAAGAGAAACCAGAATGAGGACCTTCATCTTCGGAACGACCGTAAACATGACCACGGAGAGCGTGCAAAAGAAACCCCATTCCCTTTTTTTTGCAGATACCTCAGGAAATTGTTAGCAATATGATGTGTATTAAGAAGATCGATATACATAAATTATTAAGAATGGCTTTGAGTGGAGTGGGTAGAGTGCAGAATTTATAAAACTGTCGGAACCAAAAGGGTCTTGTGTAAACGTAAGTGTCGCACTGTAGCGCCTTGTTTCCGGTCCCCAGGGATGTGGTATATTCTCCCCAGGGCTGCAAGGCTTCTCTTCCACGTAATGTTAGCCCGTAGGTTTAACCGGGAAATCTTCTAGAGGCAGGTTGACAGAAATTTATGACTCAATATGTAGACAGATGCGTGCGCAAAGAAAGTGGCATTTCTCGGTGAACATGCACCGTTGTTCGATATAGAAATTTTTAGATGTGGTTGGAGTGATTTTTCGGTGGTGGTTCTTTTGATGAGGCAAAAGAAGTGAAAGGCTTGAAACACTGCGAGAAAATAGAGAAAACGTGATTGCTTTAAATGATACAGCTCCTATCACGGTTACTACGGCCCGTGAGTAGCGCTACTTAAGTATAAGGAGGGCGTACGCCTTGGAACCAGTCACTAAGAGGCGTGGAAAGGGGAAACAGTTGCTCAACCATTCCTACGCGAAAGCATATTCTTAAAAACATTATTTGCTCAGATTGTGTTAGACTATTGATGCTTTTGTGAGTTAAGCCCTTTGTTCGCAGAATGAAGTTTTACGTTCTCAAAAGGGCTGTCATTTGTTATTGCGATCTTACATTCTTCGTAAGTAGATATTGTCAATTGGAGGTTTGGCGTTATACCTCGCCCCAATTCTCAATACGTTAGCATTTATGAAGGTGGGCTACAGTACGATCGTTATTTGGCAAGCAAATATCTTCTTCAGGTATACCAATTTTAATGAAATATTCTCAAAACATTTTTTACACCAATCTTTCTGCCATTGAAACGTGTCCTTTTAAGGTGTCTGAATTTCTTGAAAATGTCTGAAGTAGTTGCCATCTATAGAAAATGGCATTTTTGTGAGTAGACTTTCCTTTCACATTAAATTTTCGGTCCTTTTAAGAAAATAAGTGAAATAAAATATTGCATAACTAGAACATAAATATTCGTAGGTAGCTTACCACTGGCTTTGCGCATCCATTAGATGTTACGGAAGAAGGGTCACCACTAGAATGACAGAGTAAAAGATTTAGTGTCACAACAAATAGTTTGTTCTTTGGTAGTGCATCATATAGTTCTGAATACACAAGCTTCCTTATTTTAATTTTCTCACAAATTTATTTTTCTAAATAGAATAAAGAGAGTTATAAAACAAAAGTAATTTATTTTTCAGCATTTTTTCAATTTTTGCATAATTCTCTAATGCTCACTTAATAACCTTGTAGTTTGCGTCAAAACCCCAAACACAATACGGTCAGTAAAAGTACTGAGGTTGTTATAGTGGCAAAATTACAATTTATGGAGCTTAGCGAAAGTGATTGGCCAGTAAGTTAGAGGCTTAGTAATGCTCACATGTAGAACTCGCACAAAAGGCACACAAAAGATAATCTCCACCACTTCGTCTTCAGTGGGCATGGCTGGCCTGGAAGGAGCATGGCTGGTTTTAAGCCGTTTTTCTACCGCATGCAGGTTGGTTCAGTTTACACCTGTCTAAAAAGTGACAATCCTTTTCTGCTCTTCCTGCCATTCCCCCGACAGTGCTACAAATGGGCCTATGAACTTTATGGTTATCAAATAGATTTTTGGTAGAGATGTCGAAACCAATCCTGGTCCTAAAACCGAAGAATGATTGTTGCAAATTTTGGAAAGGCAAGAGACACTGCAAGGTTAGGTGGCATACATAAAAGTGAAAACTGTAAGCCTTTTAGGGAACTTGAAGAGCCGTTTTCTAGAACTTCATATTCACAATAACGAGCTGCAAACAAAAGCTGCAAGATTAAACGACATCGACAACGCCATAACCTCCTTTTTTATATAGGTAGAATCCCTAAGGCGTAAACTTGTCGACCTTGAAAACCGAAGCCGATGGTTTAACTTGGTAATTTTGTGGCATAAATAAAGTCATTTAGAAAACATTTTAACAAAAACTGGGAGTTAAGTGCGAATCAATTGGTAGAATTCACAGGCTATGCAAAGATCCTACTAAAAGGCCAGGTATTTTGTTTTTCCAGGACTTCAATGAGAAGACTGCTGTCCTCAAGAATGAAAAAAAAACATAAAGTGCACGAAAATTTTCATTCAGAATTACTACTCTGCTCATACCTCCAAACAACAGAAAAGGCTTTGGGAAAGTGCCAAACGCGAGAAAGCTCCTGGTAAAAAGTTTATTTTGATGATGATAAACTGAACACCGGCGGCGATGCTTTGATGTGAAACGCAAAATATATTCAGTGGCAAATTGTTCCACTCGTTCTGGTCTTACAATCCATTGGGGTGATTACCAACGACACGCACGTAGTGGATGTCTTAGAAACGTCATGTGATGTTAATGGAAACAGTCCTCAGCCGTCTGCTCTGTGACAGGCATCTCAAAATACCATCAGGCTAGTTAAACTAAATGCCCACAGTCTCGCTAACAAAACTGGACAGCTTGAAGCCCTTTTGTTATGTCACAGCCCGCACTTGACCATCGTTACGGAAACATGCAGCACAGGCAGATACTAGTTGACAACTTAGGGCCGCCAGGTTACAAAATATTGTCACGTTGCCAAAGACAACGCAGTCGTCTTAAAAAAAAATTCCCCGCATTTCCCCAAGGGGAAGAATGTGAAAGTGCGAATGCACGAGTTGAATTTGCGCGGTTCGGTAATGTTCGCGAAAGAGAGATCACACACACACACACAACTACGAAGAAAGAAAGATGCATTTATTCACAGACACCTATTTGTGTTGTCGTTGTACTTGATTGCTAGAGCGGATTTTAGCTTTGAAATTTCGTGTCAGCACTCCTTTAAGCGGGTGCATTAGCCCTTCTCACGCCCGATTCCTGGCCAATCCCCCACGTGGGTATGTGCCATGTCAGCGGCCAGGCAGCGCGCCCCCATCTCCCCCCGTTGCCAAGGAAGACGAGGAGATTCCTGGCCAATCCCCCACGTGGGCATGTGCCATGTCAGCGGCCAGGCAGCGTGCGCCCATCTCCCCCCGTTGCCAAGGAAGACGAGGAGCGCGCGCACCCGCAGCTGTTGCTATGCGCACGGCGGCGGACGCTTCAGGCTCGCTTAAGAAGTGCATTCGCACTTAAAACAAGTTTATTATAGCGACGTTGTGCTCCCCTAAGAACTCAAAGAATACAAGGCGGATATACAGCAATCAACAAAGTGACGAGCGTAAACTGGGGTTGGTGATTAGAAAGCCGCGCCGTCTGCTCTGCAGGCTTTTCTCTCTTGGTGCGAGTGTTTCTGGAACCGTCGATTTACATCCACAACATTGTAGATCAAAGAAGATCATTCTATGCTAGTGATGTTAGGGCGAGACAGTCTGCTTACCTGAATGTGATAGCCCGTGCGGCATAAAAATAAACAATGGAAGACGCGCTTCGCTTGGGAAGCAGATAACACAGCCGGGAATGGCCGGGCAGCAAAAGCAAACGATAAACTTATACATGGTTCGCGGCAATATTTCGAAGAGACTGGGCAACTGGAGGTGTTGGTGTTGGAGTGATCTTAAAGACTAGTATTAGGGTTTCCCTTCTTGCGCAATCGCCTGACACTGAAAGCCTATCCTTAAGGGGTTTTTCGGAACCAGAGTAATCTTGGTTATGGCTGTGTACAGACCGTCTCTTTTTCTGTCCAGATCTTTCGAAAAGAGTGGTGTCTCTGTGGAACCGAGTTTCTCAGATCAGAAACTTTTTGGGTCCATTTTTTTATTACAAAAAGTTAACAAATTCTCCAGATCTCAAAAATGTGAAATACTTCACGAAAGCTAATGACACAGCATTTATTGAGTATTACAAAAATAAATGCCCAATTTCGCTGAGCATGATGTTAGGGCCCTTTGGAATAAATTTAAAAATATGTGTTTATTTTGTCCGCGAACTTTTGCACCCAACGAAATTATGAAGACCGCCAAATATACACCGTGGGTATCTAGATTTATAATTCACCTTAAACATAAAGCCAAGCACTTATAAAAAAACGTACAGCGCCTCAACAGCTCTCCGAGTTTCGAGCTTACCTTTTTAATGCTATTACTCGCGCCAAGAAATAAAATTTTATTACTACTGTACCAAAATTCATAAGACGGGAGCCACAAAAATTCTGCAACTTCATTAGACAGCGCTAAGAAAACGTCAGTGAAATTTTATTGGGCGGCTATAAATTGACCAGTCCTCGAGTCATCACGAATCAATTTTATTTGTATTTTCATAGTGTATTTTCGCAGTCCTAGTTAAAAGAGTGTAACACTGTACCTTCCTTCCTGATGTTAATATAGTTTCGCACAGTGGTGTCCTAAATATGTTACTCCGATTAGAAACAAATCTAAGCCAGGGCCCGATTGCATACTGAACGCATTTCTCTGACCTTATGCTGAAAATGTGACAATTTTTTTTTCCCTAGTTTTGAATCTTGTATTCCTTTAGAAACACTAAATTCTCATTTTAAGATAGCCCATGTCTACCTATTCTCAAAAAAGGCGAGTCACTCTTAATTGCCAGCTACAGACCCGTATCTATGTTATGTTCTGCCTGTAAGTTACTTGAGCACATCGTTGCTACGTTCGTACGCAATTTTTATATGCCCATCAAATCATCTCGCCATTTCAGCAGGGGTTTCGCAAGGGATTCTCGACCATCACTCAATTACTTAAACTTGTTCACCACACTTCAATTCTTGATAAGAGAGGACAGGTTTACCTCATTCTCGTAGGTTTAAGTAAGGCTTTTGATCGCGTTCCTAACGAAAAAAATAATCGAAAAATTTCTTCAAATCGGGCTTCCACCGTTTTATTTTCTTGGGCAACTGCCTATTTAACTAACCATACAAAGTACGTCGACAATAATGGAAGCACTTCTGACGCTCTCCCTGTTACTTCTGGGGTACCACAGAGAAGTGTTCTAGAATCTTTACTTTTCTATTTTTTTGTTACGACCTTGGTAATGGTATAAATATTCCGGTACAAATGGGTTTTTTAGCGAATGCTGCATCCTTTTAAACGAAATAATAGCATCGAGGATCAACGTGCGTTAAATTCGGCATTAGAAAACGTTGTTTCTTGTACAAAACTTCTAACATGCAACTAAACCTAGACAAACAGCATACCTCTGAATGAATAGAAAGAAAAACGCCATAGAATTTCCCAATGTTCTTTACCGTCCAATAAAGGAAGTAGAGTAACAAATTTTTCGGCGTAACGTTAACCAGTACCCTAAGTTGGAAATCTCAAATTAGTAACATAGGCGCTGCCGCTTTCCGTAAACTTTGTTTATTACGACACAAACTCAAGGACGCTCCCTCTGAAGTTATATGATTAGCTTGTACTTCAATCATTAGACTGAAACTTGAATATGCTTGTGGTATTTGGCATCCACACAAATAAATCATTATCGATTGCCTCGAAAGAATTCAAAGAGCCGTCCGCTTTATTTATGGTATAACGCGCGAACAGACTTTATTTCTTCCCTGATGTTAAAGACATGGTATCCCAACAAATAGAATCCTGACGTAAATCATTTCGGCTAAATTACTTTATCAGTTAGTTAACTGGAAGCTCTCACTTGATTCCAGCCCTTACATTATATTCATGGCAACAAGGCGCGGTCGTCATATTTAACCAAAACCAATCTTTTCAAATATTCGTTTTTCCACGCACGATCTGTGAGTGGAACCAATTACCGCTTGCTGCCGTTCTTTCGCCAGATTCTATTAACACGCGTGTTTTTCTGGTGATGTGCAAATAATTTAGTCATCTTCTTCACTATTCCATTGTGTTACTTCATTGCTTTCTTTCACTGCCATGTTCCTCTTCCCCCTATTTTTTTTTACAATGTCATTCATGTCATCCCCCTAATTCATTGCTGTATGTGTGTGATGTTAGGATTGATTTCCCTTTTTATTATTTTTTTATCTGTTTTCTGTACCACTCCTGCAGTATCTTGTAAAAAAAATAAATAGATAAGTTGGCAAACAATTCAAAGAACATAAGCAGTTATGCAATGCAAATAAAAAGAAGCAGAGTATAACAAAAAAATACTGCAATGCTTGAAGAAGGTATAAAAGATCCTTCACTACCCGATTACTTTATCTGTGTTTGCAACATCAAATATTTGTCGGCGAAAACTGCATAATAACGAGAATTGAAAAGGCCGGGGGACTTATAATAAGACATCTCCAGGTGTTTTTTGAACTGCGTTTTACACTATATGAGATGAACTGGTCAAATAAAAATTATCAAACGAAGCCGAATTCCCCAGAGTTACAAAAAATAACCACATTCTTACGTGGCTGCAGGGCAGACAGCATGAACAATGAGACAGGCAAACGATGTATTAACCGCCTATTTACATGGCGGCCAAACCAAGGCCCGCACAGGCACCGCGCACCCACAGATCTTAGTCGTCGTAGGCTGGGATGACCGAATCATGCAGTGTTGCCTTGTTCATTGACTTCTCGTGATATGGACCCCTGGCTGAAATGAACCGCAACAAGGACCCCTACTAGGTGATGTTATGAGGACGAAATATGAGATTACATTGTACAATGAAGTCTTTCCCGCGCCTAGGCCGACAATGGTGTGGGCAATGCCTGGTTCCGCGATACGACTACGTCAAGGCACCGACGAACCATATAAGGTATCCAGAACCGCATGTGGCTACTTGGCTTGGGACACGCCGTCGACGTCTAGGCACTTGTCATTGGGTCTTAAGCGGTTCTGGATTGGCTAATCACGGGCTGGAGATACGGGGCAGGGGACGTCGTAAAGTGCTAGTAGCGGTGCGGTTCGGGCTGCCAATGCGGGTTACGCCCTCTGTATGATTGTGCCGAGGCCGATTAGCTGCGGAGCTGGTGCCAGGACGGGAAGGTTCCTGAAATCCAACAAAAACTTGCGTGGCGGCAGGGCAGACGACATGAACCATGAGACACCCGAACGATGTATTTACAGCTCATTTACATGGCGGCCAAGGTAGAGCTCACGCACGCAGCGCGCACCACAGAGATCTTCTTCGTCGTCGTAGGCCGGGATAAAAGAGTCCCACTGCATTGCCTTCTTCATCGTGTTCTCGTAAAAAATATATTGACCGGAATTATATGAAAACGAGCGTATTTTAAGGCCAGCCGAAACCCATTACCAGAATACAGCACGCGAATGTGGGCTACTAAATGCCGACGATATTCCTGGTTACCTAATGAAGCCTGTGAAACAGCAATTACGTCGTAGGTATACGAGTGCAGGGCAGTAAACCATATAAAAGCGGCTAAACGTATACTATATAAATTGAAATCCGGTTTTGGGCGCCAATGATAAAATAAGTGCTGTGGGACCTAGTCTGAAGTGGAGATAGCAATTTCAACAAACATAAATCTATGGGAATTGAGAATACAAGCACACATTTTCGTACTGCTCGTCCGGTGAGTATACTTTGACTCACAATCTAGCAAACAGTTTAAACCAAACAGAACTCAGTAAATTATTGTCATGCCCAGACTTCTTCTGTTCACCGCAACACCGGCACATCTCCAATGACATTCCAAAGAGTTGCGTTGAACTTACGTTCTAGCGAATGGAGAACATGCGAATTTTTCCGCCAATGAAGTGATAAGATGGTCTTTTAAACTTATCTATCCCATTTATTAACCACTTTGTAACCCCTATGACCTTCTGAATCCATTCGTGCACTCCTGGAAGGAAGCGCACGACCACATCTTCCTCCATGTATACCATTACTGTCTTTCCCTTGAGTTTACTTCCTACACCATGGTGCTCGATAGTCATCCCAGAACAGTACTTCTGAAGAAAATATATAATTATTCCAAGTTCTGTATTCGTTGCGTAACGCCACGAAGTCGAGAACGAAGTTCCTTTCGTCCACTTAGTGCAATATGTTGGTTGAAGTTACCGATTCACATCCAAACGCAACTTAGCTAAGCAATTTTCGGCTTTATACAGCGCCACTTTTGTACCAGTTGGGGCGTGAGCGTGTTGAACTAACGGCACGTCCGTAGATGTAGCAGCAAGCAAGAATTGCTTCGCAAGCTCCGTGCAACAAAGGCGAAGCTGTGGGCGCTAACGACAAGCACCACTGACGCTAAGCCCTTGAGCGCAGGCAACCATCGTCAGCGAAGGCGATATCCTGAATATGGTTCTTCCTCCAGGCTTCGTCAATCAAACCGATTTATAGTACAAATGAACAGGACAACAACTAGATTACTGATGAATTTAAAACGATGTTTAGGCAAGAATTCATTGTGTTTACTACCAACCGCATAAGCTTTGAAGGTTCGAATTCAGCAGAAGTGCCCCGTAATAATTTCTGCGTGATTACGTCCTTGTGATGCAGAGGCTTACGAACACGCTGAAAAATATGACCAAAGTTTGGAGCCCGTTGAACGGGCCATCAGGCATTTAAACTAGCTTTATCTTCTAGTTAAAACACACACCTTTTAAACATCCAAGTACGCTGCACTGAACTGGGGAGATGCGAAGACTGCTACCGATAAACTCTCGTTTATAGCGCACTACGGAGTCATTGTAGAAGAATGGAGTTTCCGTCCATCCCCCCTGCATATCATTAAGAAGCGCAGTGCAAGTTGTTTCGACTGCAATAATACTTAGCTCTATAGCTATTAGTGACGTGGCCAATATATCAAACGATTTTATATTCTAAGAATGCCATGTTAATAGCCCTTTTATATTTTGAATTATATAAGTTTTCCTCGCTAATACCACAAGAGGATATAATATAAAAGAACCTTTCAAAAACAGGCTTTTTCAGTGGCTACTAAATTTAATGATCGCGCCAGTTGTGGCTGAGAATTCGTCTTTTTAATGTTTTGTTAAAACTCTGAGGAAGCTGATTGCTGCTAATTAGCTCGCGTTTTGGCATCACCTTTTTTGTAAAGAAGTTCATTTGAATTTTTTTCTGCCTAGAACAAAGTAAACCTAATCATCCACTGTTCGAATAGTCTTCCAAGCTTGCTTCAAACAATTGCCCCCTTAAGGCCCAGCAATTCAGCCGTAATCTTGTTATTTAGTCCACCAATTCATTTCTGTATTGCTTTGAGTGCCATTTCCAACTCAGTTGTTGCAAAGCCAGAGCCTTACCGACATGAGTAATGCCAAATCTTTACTCTGAGTCTGGAACTAACTCGTATAATCTTCCATGATATTCCGCACTATCTTGAGTATAGTATAGTTGTTTTTATTCGACGAGTTTCACCACGGAGGGCATTCATTCTATGTTTCTAAATTGCACTTTTTATCCTTGTCGTTTTCATATTACCTATAGGTTTCAATGTTGGTTTCATTGTCACCAGATAGTACGTAGAGACACCGGTGTCATGCTCTGTTCGTAAATTTGGGCGACTCGGTCCATTCCATAAGGTTCCTCCCGCCAGGCACTCCCAGTTCTCGAAGCGCCTATTTAATATCGTTCGTTTTTTTTGGAAGTTTGATTCATAATCCGGTGTTTTTTTTCTATAGCTAGTGTTGGCCGACTAACTCCGTAAGTGACATCATTGTTGTTTGTGCCTAGATTGGTGCGCTTATAGGGTTGAACTGGGAAAACTTTCTCCAAGAGCACTCGAAATTGTTCCAACCTTGCTACCAGTAAACGGCGATAGGCCTACATAATTCTACTTAACAGTTCAACTTCTTTTGCACCTTTTTTGGCATGCCATTGCTTATGCAACCTGTACAAGCTTAGTGCCAGCAAGGGCCAATCGATATGCTAAGCTGAATATCAAAAACAATTTCTGCACGTGCATTGCATGCCTACCTATGCAAGCGCGCATGCTCTAACGGAGTAACAACGTACATATGACCTCCCGACGATCTCTGTCATGCGCTGAAGTTTCACCATGCGATGATTGTTTGTTTTCCCACCAAATTTACGAGAAGTCTTGGCAGCCAATATTGAAAATAAAGACTGAGGTGGGCGCAGGAAGGGGGCGAGAGCAGATGAAGAGAACGACGAAGCTGCGCCAACTTCCTTGCTTATGGAGATCGTTTTATTACCACAACGAAAGCCGGACGCCTTAGTCCTGCGTTGCCTGTTTCATTTGCCATACCTATTAACCAAAGCGCTTTATCGGACACAGTAACCGAACGTCTTAGTAACTGAAAATCTGTAGTGTTCAGAAGCAATCGCTTGAAGAAACACTCTCCGGCGTAAGCACATCTGCTTTCCGATCCCCTTTCTCTTTCATTGAACACTTATTTGCCAGCGGAAGCATTTATCTGGCCTGTCCTAAAACAGCGCACACACATACATTTACCTTTTAAGGTATTGCTCCCCGACTTCCGCGTCTCCTATCTCCTCCTTGTGAGCTTTACTCTTACAAAGAATAGCTTCCCCTCGACAACACTCCATGTAATGCAAACGGTTCTGCACGGAGAGAGCACATCTCATCCACGGCATTTACAGTATACAACAAGGCGTCAATAAATAGCATCGCCTCAGCCTTCCACTAACCTTTGTTATTTACCGCCATAAGTATTACATCCCGAAACTGCGTGTTACAACTGCCCAATTTGAAAAAAATCTATGCCCTTTAAGACAAAATGTATCGCGGCGCACTATTCCTAGCTTGTGTACTGAAGTCACAGCCGTAAGCTTAATTTATTACAAACATATAGAACATTGCACTGCCTTTGAATTCCCGCCACGCGAAGAAAACTAATCTATATCGTGTAGTACAAACATTCAACCAAATACTAATGCCACACTCCAGCAATCCCCGACCCTGTGGCACACATGCCGGCTATTATTCATCCACTCGTACAGTTGGCCTTCTCTCTAGGCACAAGCATTGGACATTTCCTTCCGCTTGAGTCATTCACGAGCACTCGCAGGCTCAGCCGTATTCCTATAGCATCACACACCCTTATACCGAAACCCTAGCTGCATACACCCAGTGAACTGCCCATTGAACTGCTCTGATTTCATACCACTACCCCCACTTCATCCTGCAAAGCAACAATGACAAAGGGAAGGCTTTCGCCCTCGTGCTTTCCTAAACGACATTGAAAGCAACCATGAATGGCACGTCACTTTTGTTATTTCCATGCCGAAGCAGTTGGGAGATGCTTGTTTGAAAACCCGTTTCACTCCTGCCTCCTTTGTGCTGTCTGTGCTCCGGCTTGAAGGTTGGAGATGACCCCGTGAACGGCTGCATGTGGTACACGTGTTTGTGGAGCCACAATGAAACTTGCGTGTCTCAAATTTTGACGTGTCTTGTTTTTGTTGATATCATTATCCAACTTGTTTATTGCAGAACTTGTTTATTACAGAATTGCACAGGACGAAAAGCATATTGCCGCAAGCCGTGCATTAGGTTCGTTCATTTATGTTTTGCTTTTACTGCCCCGGGTGCGCTGGTCTGTGTTATGTCTGTGCCAATGAAAGCGAGTGTTTATTCTTTCTTTCTGTGCAGCATGTGTTATCTCTTCTGATAAGGAGAGCGTTCGGTACTAACGTGAACAGCCTAGAATATTCTTCATGGATCTGCAGTCTATAGGTGTGAATGAACGGTTCGAGAACCACGCGCGCCGAAAGATGAAAAGCCTTCATAGCAGGCGCCAGGTTATTTGAGAAGACGACCCTCGCGTACGCAAGTTACTTTGTTTACTGCTACTTCGCCGCCTGTGTATTGTTTGAGTGGTTAGGGGAGCACAAGCTTGCTCAAATAAACTTCTTTTTTCTTGAAGACGACTGCGTCATTTTTGACTTCATGACATCTGGTGGAGGTGCGGGTACATGAACACTACGCCATCGTCAAGCCGGCAAGCAAGCCCAACTCTTGTCAGCCGCCGACAGCAAGGCCTTCAGTCAGAGTTTGAACTACTTCCAGATAACGTGAAGAAATGAAGACGTCGTGAAAACCACCATGATCAAAGCAGTCACCATAAGCAGCACTTCCAATCCTATCCTCGATTTGCAGCAACTAAGGGAGCCACCATCGTTCCTTGGGTCGTTTTCGGAAGATCCCGAAGACAGGTTGGAGCAAGTGGAACGGCTCAGGCAGTTTAACCGATGGGACGACGGGGAGACACTGAGGCAAGTGTTTTAGCTTGAGGGCTGCAACGTATCTGGATCGAAAACGATGAGAGCTCCCTAGAGACTTGGAACCATTGCAGAACGCAATTTTTAATGACATTTACCACGGGTATGCGAAAAGAGCAAGCTTAAGTCTTGCTGAAAACGCGGACACAACACCCTAATGAAAGCGTTGTTGTGTTAGCCGAAGAGATGAAGAGGCTTTTCAGGTGAGCTGACTCTTGCATGGAGGAAGAAAAGACGTTCCGCTTCCTAATGCGTGGTGTAGTGGAGTGAGGGAGGATCTCTCTGCAGGACTTGTCAGCAATCCACCCGAAACCCTCGCCGAATTCCTGAACGAAGCCAGCACCATTGAGGAAGACCTCGAAATGCGTGTTAAGCAGTATGACCGCAACTTTGTCGGCACGGCGAATGCGAATTGTGTCGTCAGCTTGCGCATTCCCACAGATAGCCTACACGAGACTATCCGCACAATAGAGAGTAGGAGCTGCGCAAACTGCTCCCAACGCAGCCGCAACCACAAGTCGCTTCCCTTACCGACGTCATTAGTGAAGTGCCTTGGAACATCAACGACGCAGTAGTACCTCGCGAACCGCAAGCTATGACCTACGCGGCTGCTGTGACGATAGGGCAGGGCCCAACTTCGCCCTACCGTCACAAGGCTCCATACCATCATCTTCTGTCGCGGACCCGACCACCTGCGGTGCAACCCCCAGGCCCCACGGAAGACCGACGCGTGGCGAACGCCCGACAATCGTCTGCTGTGCACCACTGCGGAGAGGCTGACTACAACTACCGTCGCTGCAATTACAACAGGCTCGGTTTGCGATGGTTCTCCGTAGACTCACCACGACCCGACCTGGAAAACGCCGTATTGAAATCGAAGACTACCTGTTGAACACCAACCGAAGTCCAGCTCATTTTAACCGTTCGCCGTCGCTCTGCCCATAACAGCCGCCGTACCTGTTGAACACCAACCGAAGTCCAGCTCATTTTAACCGTTCGCCGTCGCTCTGCCCATAACAGCCGCCGAACCGCCGTAGCAATGCTGAGTTCTCACGTTTAAGGTCCCCCAGCCCACGCGGGAGAGAAACTACGAACAGCAATCTCTGGAACTGTAGTTGCACAACGGCAGAAAAATGAGAACCCTCCGACGACGCAAGAGGCACCGAACACCGTGATCCGAGCACCCACCCCGACGATGAAATCGAACCCTGAAAACACGCGCGAACACGTGGGACAGCCACATGGCGCGATGCGTACCCGACATGAACAAGCCTGCCGCTGAGACGACGACGATAGCTATGACACATAGTGCTCAACCGCCGAGACACAAAAACCGAGATACGACATGCCGACGCACATCGACGGCTTTGATGTAGTAACCCTCATAGACAAGGAGCGGACTACTCGGGGACGACCGGATCATTCACGTCTAAGCTGAAGAAAGTTACGACCAGATAGGGCGATCCGCACATGCCCAGAGCACGAGGCCATCTCCTAATGCCGAGTGGATCGCGCAAATCCACGCGTCACCAAAGACGGCACGACGTACATTTCTGCGTTCGGTATTTTGCCTAACAGCTCCCGCGACGCAATTCTTGAAATTGACTTTTTGACGGACAACGGTGCAATAATCGATCTGCAGTCCAAGACGATAAATTTCCCCGATGACTTCATGACGCCGGGAACCGCACCCTGAACACCGTACCGCCATGGGATCGCGGATGATCATGTCACCCTGCAACCGCGCGCAAGCTTGATGATCACGGTCTACTGCGAAGCTGCTGCTCCTGACGTAGACGCCATCGTAGAGGAACACCAAAGATTGCTTCTCGACCACGGTGTCTTCGTCGCAAGAGGCATTGCTTATTTAGGAAACGCCAATCCGACGTTTTGGTCACTAATTTCACAGAGGAGTAGCAGCATTTATTCAAGGCAGCTGCATTTGCGTTCCTCGAAGAAATAGAAGAAGCAAGTGACGTGATTGCCGAATGTCAACGCGCATCCGAAGATACCTAAAAACTGCCGCAACCCTTCGACGCGAATCCGGCGCTTTCACAAAAAAACGGAACAAATTATTGGCTTTGTGGAGTTGCTACAGCGAGTGTTTTTCGTCGAACTCAAAACTACGTCATACACCTCCAGCGAAGCACCGAATATAACGCAAGACGGAGCCCGACCTACCCGACAGTCACCGTACCGTGCGTCTGCACATGAGCGGGTAGCCATCCGGACACAAGTGAAAGACATGCTAACCGACGACGTTATACAGCCATCAAAAAGCCCCTTTGCTGCTCCGGTCTTACTGATGAAGAAAAAATACGCCACATTAAGGTTTTGCTCTGACTACCAGCGTCTAAACAAAATCACAAAAAAATGCGTTTACCCCGTGCCCCGAATCGACGACGCCCTCTCCCACCTCTGCCACTCGAAGTTCTTCTCATCGATAGATCTAAAGACAGGCTACTCGTAAATAGAAGTGGACGAGAGAGACCGAGAGAAGACTGCATTCATAACCCTGGACAGCCTTTACGAGTTCAAGGTGATGTCCTTCGGGCTGTGCACAGAACCAGCAACCTTTCAAAGAGTCATGGACACCGTGCTAGCTGGCCTGAATTGGCCCGCCTGTCTTGTATACCTCGACGACGTTGTGGTATTCCCCCGAAATTTCTACGACCACCTTGCAAGTTTGGAGTCGGTACTTGAGGCTATTCTACGGCAGGGTTAACGCTGAAGCCTGAAAAGTACCGCTTTGCGGAAGAGGAACTCAGGTTTTTGGGACACGTCGTCAGCGAAGACTTTAGCCGTACCGAAATTCCCAAGACCGACACACAAGAATGGCGTGCGAAGATTTCTCGGACTGTGCGTATATTACCGGCGTTTCGTCGCAAATTTCGCACGCATTGCAGAGCTACTAACATGTTTGACGCGTTACCCCTTTCAGCTGGGAAAATGCCTAAGAAAAAGCATTCTGCAAGCTTCAACAAAGGGTGCAAAATCCTCCCGTTCTCGCTAATTTCGACGCAAACGCCGAAACGCAGATGCACACGGACGCCAGTGATGTAGGGTTGGGTGCCGTTCTCCTCCAAAAGCAAAGCGGTTCCAAAAAGTAATTGCCTTTGCAGCCGTGGTCTTTCTCAGGAGCAGAAAAACTACTCAGCCTGCGAGAAAGAATGCTTCGCAAATAAATGGGCGATTTCAAAATTTCGCCCCTAGGTGTATCGTAGACCGCTCAAGGTTGTGACATATCATCACGCGCTGTGTTGGCTCGCCAATATGAAGGACCCCTCTGGCCGTCTTGTGCGGTGGAGCTTGCGCTTGTAGGAGTTCTACATTACAATCGTCTATGAATCCGGCAGGAAACACTCCGACGCCGACTGCCTGTCCCGCGCCCCCGTCAACCCGCAACCCAAAGACTCCGATGAACACAGTGCGTTCCTCGGAGTCGTGACGGAGAGCGACCTTGCCGCTCAGCAGCGTGCCTACCCCGACTTAGTCATGATCGACTACCGCGAAGGACCCAACGTCACCGTGGCTATAGCGTTCAAACGCCAATTACCAGCACTCAGCTTAAGAAACTCCATCATTGTGAAGAATTTCCGTCCAGGAACGAGAATGAATTACTTTCTTGACATCCCCGTGGACCTTCGTCACGACATTTTGGAAGCATGCCACGACGACCCGTCTTCCGAACATCTCGCCACAGCTCATACTATTAAAAAATCAAGGCAAGGAACTTCCGGCCCCACCTTACCTCCGGCGTCTCCCACTACATCCGGAGCTGCCGTGACTGGCAGCGACAAAAAACGCCTCCGACGAGGCCCGCCGGACTTCTGCAGCCGATCGCCGTCCTAGCGAGGCCCTTCCAGAACATTAGAATAAATTTTCTGGGCCCGTTCTCTACGTCACCATCCGAGAACAAGGGGATTGTCGTAGCGACAGACTACATGATGCGCTACGCAGAGACGCCCGCTCTTCCCAGGAGGACTGCACAAGAAGTCGCGAAGTCTTCATAAACAAAATTGTGCCGACATGGAGCCCCTGAAGAATTATTCACGGACTGTGGAATGGCCTTCACTGTGGAGCTTATGCAAGGAATCTTATGCTACAGCGCCACGGATCACCGAAGAACGATTGGGGTACGACCCCCTAACGAACGGACTTACGGAACGTCTGCACAAGACGATCGCGGTTATGTACATCAAAGTTGCACGTAAGACGTAGGACAAAGTCCTCTCGTATGTCATGTTTGCGTACAACACGGCGACCCAGAAAAATACGCAGATGACACCATTCAAGCTTGTCTACGGAAGACGGCCCACTCCGATGCTCGGGCCATGCTTACGCATGTAGAAGACGACGATGTCAACGCCGACACCCAAGGATACCTTCAACGTGCACAGGAGGGCCGCCAGCTCGCTCAAATTCGTATAACGGAACAGCAGCTGGTGGGTGGCAGACGCTACAATCTCCGACACTGAGACTCCGAGTGCCATCCCGGGGATCGTGTGCGGGTGTGGACTCCCACCCGACGACGTGGACTCAGTGAGAAGCTTCTGCGACGGTATTTCGGACCATACCTTATTCTAGGACGTGTTGGCCCACTTACCTACAAGGTGGTCCCCGATTATGATTCCGACACATCACCACGACGCACACGACCAGAAGTCGTCCACGAGGTTCGCCTCAAACCTTACTTCACCAGAGGATGGACTTCTTTTTTTGCTATTGTTGCTGTTTGTTCAGTCAGTCATTTTATTTTAACATCGGGTCAATGCACTCTTAGATCGGGGGAGGGCGGGTTAGTGCCGCAAACCGTGCATTGGTTTGTTTACTTATGTTTTGCTTTTGCCCGGCTGCGCCAGTCTGTGTTATCTCTGTGCCAAGGGAAGCGCATGTTCCATTCTTTCTCTGCCGCATGTGTTATCTCACCGGATAGGGAGAGCGTTCCGAACTAACGACAACAGCCTAGAATATTCTTGGATCTACAACATTGTAGAGGTGAACCGACAGTTCGAAAACTACGCACGCGGAAAGATAAAAAGCCTGCAGAGCTTACGCCGGGGTATTTGACTCGACGACGCTCGCCTACGCAAGTCACTTTGATGGCTGCAGCTTCGCCGCCTGTGTGTTCCTTGAGTTTTTAGGAGAGCACAAGTTCGCTCTAATAAATGTGTTTTTCCTTGAAAATAACTGTTTCATCTTTGACTTCGTGACATTATTCTGACATCTAGCGGGGACTTGTGATACTGTTTCGATGCATTCGTGCCAGTGGTGGCCTGCTTCACTTGCTCGGAGTAACCTCCCGACTCAGGTGGCGGCGACGCGAGCACGGGTTCCAGCGTCTCGGCATGTTAGCGCAGCGAGCACATTTCTGCGGAAACAGGTATAGACAAGCGCCAATTTTCGGGCTTGTGAAGACAGAGTTTTACAGAACATTGACGCGTGCACTACTAAAAGGAACATCTGACCCAAAGAAGATGCATTAAGCCATAGGATCGGTTACAGGCAAGAGCACGAGGCCCACCTTAAAATAAAAGGAAGAAGGAAACCGGCTATAATAAAACATTGAGAACTTTGAGGCTACAGCAGATACGATGTGGTAAGGTGAGTCGGGAAGGGGTTCGTGGTACAAACATTGACATTCGGAAATTCGGTTATAGGTTTTTGGTCAGCGACGCAAGTGAGCTTGGAGGTAAATTATAGGGGGTGGTCGTTTGAGGAAGCGGACGCGCAAAGCAAGACAAAATTTGAGGAAAGACTACGTCACATGCAGAAGGAAAAATGGGCCGCGACAGTGTTTAGTTACCTGTATAGGAGGAGCTGGAACACGCGGTGGACTAAAGACCAGACAGCTAAACAAGCGGTAAGAAATTTCGGTTTGGGAAGGTTGAATATACACAACAGTTAAAAAGCAGGTAAAAGCAGAAGAGACCATGAACTGGGTACAATGAATAGAAGTGAAATCTCCCTGGAGGCTCATCGAGCCGAAAAACTAGAAATGAGTATGTAAGTTTCGTATGGCAAAACGCGAGGCTGTGCCTTGCTGTTTGAAGCACGGGCGGGTAGTCTAAGAACACGGGCTGAAACATCTAACTACAGTCAACAGGACGAAGCTCTGTACGCGGCTGAAGGAATAGTGGGATGGTAGAGCATGTTGTCATTGACAGCATAGAGATATGATCGCGGCGAGACAATTGGGGGAGCGAAGCTGACGAGGATTTTGGATTTGGACAGGGAAAGCCTCAACTTCTTTGCCATAGAGGTGACAAAAAGACGGCTGGAGTGGTGGTTGGAGAAAAGGAGAAAAGAGTAATACAACGATTAAAATTTTGAATATATGGTGGGGCGATAAACAGGTGTGCAAGGGCAGGAGGGGGAAGCAATGACAGTGTAAAACCGGGGGATGGGGGCTAACCCATTAGGTTAGAGAATGGTAGAGCGAATATGTAGAGTAACAGAGGAAAGTCTGTTGGTGACAACCGACGTCCCAATACAAAGGGCGGTCAGTAATCTTCATCGTCATCATGGGGCGTAATAAATCCTGGAGACTTATTAGGTATCTAAACTATATGTCTCTTGAGAGTTATAGGGCACAGAAACCAGAAATCAGAAAGGAAGGTTTCTATGGCAATAGGAGAGGCAGTGCATTGCTCCTCGAAGCACGGGGGGGATATCTGTGAAACCTGGGAATACACGGGAACCTACAGGCCGCCGGATAAAAAATGTTTGTGCTCCGGCAGACTTGCTCCAGCTGCCAAGAACTGAGAGAGACGCAACCACCACCGGGCAATGGAAAAAACGCTTGCGGATGCTTTGAGATTTGGGGTGAAATGAAACCTCTTCTTCAGGTGATAGTAGCACCAAAAAGGCGGTTTGAATGGTGGTGGAGCAAATGTAGGGATAAAATGGTAATTAAACGGGAGTAATCAAACGGATGAGAGTTTGGAACCGCTGCGAGAGGAAAAAAGGGGAGAATGCGATTGGAGTTTAAAACAGCGGTGATGGGGAGAACGCTGAAGGCATACCTATTAGGTTAGCTAAGGCCAGGGGAAGCTCTTTGCAACATACAGTGAAGTCGGTTCCTCACAACCGGTTTTTCGATTAAAAGAGAGAGCCACTAATCATCATCATCATGTGGCAGTAACGCTATGCAAGGCTAGAGGTGGGCTCTTGTGAGCGATTAGTTTGCCGCCAGCGCTTGCGCGCAGTAAAACAAACAGTTCGTTTGTCTAAAAAACCTAAATACTGATCTCAGGCTACAACAAGACCCATTTTGCTTATTTCGACCGAGTTGCAAACGATGCCGTAGATCCGGAAAGCACGAGTAACTTGACTGAAGCAGACAAAACCACTCTGAATGTTTTAGTGTTGTATTTCGTTGCTTTTCCGAAGCTTTACATCACCACTGCCCTGCTTGCTTCCCCAAACATCGGCGGGACAAAACACGTGGCGGCCAATACCACGTTTCAAACTGCGCATGCAGCAGACTGGCTTTGCGACATGAAATCTTTCCGGGGAATTTGAGGCCTTCTTCAACGGATAATTAACGTTATTATGACTAATCGTTTCTTTAGTATCCGCAGACAGGTTGCATTCAGTGTCGCTTTACCAAGCGTATACCAAATACATTAGGTGAAGTTTTTTTATTTCTTATACCAAACGATTGCCAGAGAAAAAATACGAATTTACTGACTTCGACACCAATATACAAAGTTCGATGAATATATAATATATAAACAAACCAATATCTAAAAACTTCTATACTTACCCAGAATTGCTGGCTGAAGCACCATTCAGAATAAGCAAGGCAAGGAGAACCGCCAAAACAGACTGGAACTTCATTTTAGGTATTTTAAGTCCTAACAAATAAGAACAGCCAAAGTACCCTTGTAAAATTTAACACGTCTACGCTGGCTCAGCCGGTCCGACAACACGAATATATATATACTAAAAAAAGACAATAGTTTTGAAAATAAAAATATTGAGACACTAGCTGATTTATAAGTACCGAAACATACTGTACGACCGATCTATAACCAAGACAGGAAAATTGAAATATCCCTTTTTGGGTTTAATACATATTACGACTTTGTCATTACAATGAAATCTCTGCGGACCGCTGTCTGCATGTGCGTGAAACCAGTTAAATTCTTTTTCTTCGCGCTATGCTCTGCTTCATTGTTTTTAAAATGAAAGCTTCATCTGCAAGTATTACAAGTGTGCTCTCATTCTCATGCATCGTTTTTTAAACCTGTTTTTTTAAGGTATGCTTCTCAGTGTAGGTCCAATTATCAATGCGGCTACTGCATCTAGCGTTAATAAAGCATTCAGAGTCAGCCAAAGTCTCACAGGAATTTTGTGGTTCTGCACTAAAATCGTGTTATTACCAATTTCTTCGAAGGTGAAGTTGTGATGAGAAGAAATGGCGTCTAAGTGGCCGCATCCCCTTGGCACTGTGTGTTTGTGCATTGAGAGCTTTTTGGGCCAAGCAGCGTCAGTTTTGTTTTGAGCTCACGTATAGTGCATGACTGCGTGTTGAAAGCGCGCACTTACCACGACGACAAATTCATCACTCGACGTACTTTGTATGCAGCGTCGCACAACTGTAAATGTACATCCACATAATTTCTCTAGTCTTCTTCTCCACGCATTGAGGCATAGATAAATGCGCACCTCACCAGAAAACTCAGCATCTCCCGCTATCTTGGTTTCTTTCTAAAAGATGGTTCCACTGAATTGATGTGGTCCTTCACCTCAACAAAGCTATTTCTATCTGGTTCAAGCGTTCTCTACAACGCTACCCAGGCAACACGAGGTGTAAGGGTGGCTTTACTGGTTTGTAATAGTAGTAACGCTAAAATGATACGCTGTTTAAATGGATGGATGTCAAGCAATAGCCGTAGAGCACGCTGTGCCGCTAGCAGTGTAACAGATCATGCTATTTTTATAATGGCGTGTAGCCTTATGGGAACGCATGAAACAGAAAGGTACCAGTAGCAAGCACAAGCCACCACAATATGTAGGATGAATCTCGATCGAGAAGTCTTAACAGCGTGACGAATATTTTTTTTACCAGGGAAGGCGAAGCGGCCTACATTGAAGAAAAAAAGCGTATCTAATCTTTCCGGTCACCAAACACCTGTAGGCTCTTTTGTCAAAGAAAGCCGATTTTTTAAAATTTAAGAATAAAACGATCTTGGTCTACCAAAAAATAGTTGTGAAAAAATTCATAATTTAAAAACCTTTGAACGTCTTCAATGACATAAAATAACAAGTTGAGGGTGTTACTGATATCCGAAAGATTTCAAATACACTATAAAAATGTACAGCTCCCAATTCCGGTTGGAGGCTTGCAGTTTTCTGAAAATAAATATTACACGCTAGAGTGCCACCCATCCCGAAAAATGTTCTTTTTCACATGCAGCTCCCCACACTGCTCAGCTACATGACCAATATTCCAACATACTGTAGGTGCAAAGGACACCGCACCGAAAACCAGTCTCATGGGGTTTTTCGATTTCATAAGATTCAGTTATGCAGTATTTCTTAAAAGTGAGGTTTTTATATACAATCGGAGGGACAGAGGTTTACCATTTTTGATAGCCCTGACCGTAAAACCTGCCTACGAGCTTTGGCCATTATCATTGTATTCTCAAAAGTATACAAGCGGATGTTTTACTTCTCTGGAAGCATGGAACGGCCGTTTATCGGTGGAAGTGCTGGTAGTTTGCGCCCCAAACGAAACACTACTATGGCCTCCCCCTAGAAAATATCAATGTGGCCTGAAATCCTTTTTGTGTTTTTAACTGGAAGACGATGATGCTGACTGTCGCTATTTATTGATGTGAGGCCCCTTGAGCAAATGCCGCTAACAAGGATATTTATGGCGCAAACATATAGTAAATCGGGAAGTAAAACCAAAGTAGAAATAAAAATACCCAAAAAAGGCTTCTGCTTTAAAAGGCTAGGTTTTTAAGTGCATGATAAGAGATTATGTGTAAAAATTTAACTTTGGCGAGAAAGTGAAAAGTGCACTTCCGAAACATCTAAGGGAGGTTCCCCATAAGTGTAATAGGTGTCGTGAAATATGTTGTGTGTAAACGTTTCTGGCGTGTTTGCATCGTGTGTTTTGAGTGCGTTGCACTGAATGAGGTTGTGGATAACAGATAGGTGATGTCCACATCTGCACATAGGGGAAATGGTCGTCCAGTATTCAGGTGTGGGTGTTTAAATAACTCTGGCCTATGCGTAACCCTGGCAAGGTAACGTCTAGGTGTACGCTGTATCAATCGGTTTTTTATTGCCGAAAGTGTGATTTCATTTTATAATGTGTTTGTTACCGTCGCTCTCGTGACTGCACAATGCTTGCAATGTTTTACGAAGCGTTTGATGTATCTTGTGGTTTGTGTAGTGCACTTTTGTTTGTACACTATATTCGTATCTGAATTGGTAGTGGTCATTGTATCCACTGCCTTGTTACTGGCGAACATACAGTGACCTGAAACCCAGCATACCGTTAGATGGAGTTTCAAAGCGTATACATACATCATCGCCATCAGCCTACCGAGGTCCACTGCAGGACAAAGGTCACCCCCATTTACCTCAAACCACTCGTATCCCACGCTGCTCGAGTCCGCAGCTTACCCCCGAAGTTCCGTATTTCATGCAACTATCGTGTGATTTGCTGTCCCATACTTGTAGACACATTTTATGGTATCCATTCTTACCCTAATTTTCTACCAGTTGTAGGATAGATCGACCCGATGGCCGGCTCAATTACTTTTTTTAAGTTTTGGACTAAGATATCATAAACTATAGTTTTCTCTCTGATCTATGTAGCTGGTTTCGTGTGTCTGAATTCATAACTTCATTCGTTCGACGGCCCCTTGACCCGACATCAGTTGGCTTTTAAGTTGTTTCAAAGGCGCCCTGCATTGAAGCTCTGTATGGTAAAAATGGTAGTGTGCTTTTTTGTGGATTTTTTTTGTGGAATGGTAGTTTGCATAATTTTAATTATTGAAAGTACTTGTGAGTGCTCCCAAACCTATACCACTTCACGCCCGATTTCTCTCTCGTGGTTCGTGTCAGCAGTAACCACCTGTATGAGACAGTTACATTCCTTTACTTCTTTTAGGGTTTTGTTTTGTGAGTTGAATGGCATGAATTTTCTACGCTTATTTCCGATTTATTGTAATATTTACCTTACGCCCAGTTGTGTCCGCTGCAGGTCGAAGGCCCCTCCCAAAGATCTCGAGCCACGGTTATCGAGTAATAGGGGGCCGATAGTGTAATTGAATATTATTGGGAGGGATTTGTCAGCAACTGTACTCAACCAGAGTTGCCAAATCCTGGTCACGGAAAGAAATGCGTTTTGTGTGCCAGGGAGGCTCACGTAGTATGGTTGAGCCTGTATAGTGCAGCATCCCGTGGTATCCGGCTACGTTGCATAACGGACCACGCATCATTCAGACAGGGTAGAACACTTTTGAGGCGTCGCGCACTTCTTAGAGGCATACTGCGTAAGCATAGCCCGTCTCTACAGTTGCCTTTACGGGCTCCCTTTATTTCTAATTTACTGACGTTTGATTTGCCCTTGCGCCTGAACTTTCTGGTTGTAGGTCAATACACATACAACAGGGTATTGCATATATATGGTTATAAATACAAGATTGGTATACATACCAAGTGGTAATAAATGAAAGGTTTACAGCACGTTTTTGAAGGCTTTTGAGACTACGATGTCCACGTAACGCTCACGGAGTATTAAGATACGGAATTGTATTTTGAAAATTCCGATTTACAACAAGAAGTATACCGTTAGTTTATGCCATAAAGAGAGTAGTGTTTAAATTGTTATATTTATTACCTGAAAACGGAGTCAGGGTGCTGTGCAGAGAAAGAAGTGGGGGCAGTTTTTGAGGAGTCAGCGTAGCATTGTACACACGAATATTTCTGCTGCAGAGACAAGAACGTGTACACACGAACATTTCGAATGCAGAGACAAGAACGGCCGCCTTGTCGCACTTGTCGAGCTCCATTTCTCTCATTATGTGTATAAGATAAAATTCATTCGAGGAGTTTCAAAAAATACCCGGAAAAGTTCCTTCGCTTCCTTCCTCAACCTCTAAGGGAAGGAAACAGAAATATATGGACGATTAAAAAAACGGAACACGATGTATCGTAAATAATCTAAAGGATACGTGAGAACAAGTGCCACTTCCTGTGAGACACTATAATAAGAAGTGCCGAGCGAACAGAAAGCAAACGCCGGCAACGAAGGATGAGCCATTGAACCGGTGGGCATTTCTGCATGGCAGAGGGCGAGCCAGCTCTTGACAGATCAACCGCTGTCATCCAACTCTCGGCTGCACGAATCGTGCGTCGTGGCTCGCGGCTTGTGATAGGCTCAGTCGTCCTGCGGAACACTGCTATACCGGAGTAGGCACCCTCAGCAGCCGTAGGTGATTTTGCGACACCACTGTAAAAATGCGTGGCCGGCATTACTGAGAAGTAAAACAATAAAGCGCGGCCCACATATATTGACTGAGTGTCTGGGCTTCGTTTGTCCCATTCGACATGCCGTATTTCGGCCGGGTTGTTGCGAAAGGAGCCACATGCAACGCCAAACGAAAGGTGCCCTCTGGGGATCTAAATTTCTGTGATCCTTTTGTGGCTTACCTTTAGACAACACTGCCATATTACAATATTGAACCGGTCAAGGTAGTCAAAATGCACATGAAGCGTTGTTTTTCTACAGATTAGGATGGCCATAAAATAATCTTGAGCATATTCCTTGTCTTTAGGCAGGTACATTAGGCTGTTTATTATGTTGAATGAATATGAGTTTTTCGCCAAATAGTAAACCGGAAAAGTCGTGTTCGTTTTTGATGGGTATTGCGACACCATTCTTTTTTGTGTCTGGTTCAGGCGATTTCGCAAGCCTCTGTTATAACAAAACTGGCGTACAATTTTTATAATGAAATGTAAATTCTTCTTATTTGCGAGGCCTTGGAGTTCGCAGATGGACATGTTGGAGAAATTGGACGATAGTTGTACATCTTCTAAGTTCAATGTGCAGGCAATTGACGATTGGCATGCCTACGAAAGCCAATTTATTATAATAAAAAACTCGCAGCTCGAAATTTCAAGTTCAGGCATGCCATTCGTGTTGCAATGAAGCCTTGAGATCGTAGTACCAACTTTCACAGGGAAGGTGTTTTAGAAATTACTGCCGTGCCACTTTAACATGTAAAAGATTATGTAGGAAATCTTGAGACACCTAATGATGTCCCATTGCCTAGTAGGGTCATATGCATTTTCCAGGTCGAAGAATACGGTCATTCAGCAGAGCTTATGTAGGAAGGCATTGTTGATGAATGATCGTTATAAAACAGTTACTTTGTACATTGATCATCCTTGAAGCATGCCTGAGAGCCATAGCGAAGATCATTGTATTCGGAAAAGTGTACAAGTCTCTTGTTTATTGTTTGCTCCACTAGATACCCAGGCAGCTTCTCAGTGCAATCTGTCCATAATTGGCCGGGGAGGACGATCCTTGTAAATATAAAAGGGGACAATTATGGCCCTCTTCATAGAACTGAGGAATCTGTAGCAAAATGTATATTCTTTTGTATAAGAGGTCCATTAGGTTATAGTGTCTTAGTGTAGGTGTTTTGCTATGGTGTATGTAACCTTGTCTGCCCCAGAGCTGAATGTTTTTTACAGGCTAAGTATGTTCCCTCAGCTCATGAAACAAATACTCCTAGTTATAAGACGCGGTTCGCATTTTGTTAATTAAAAATGCATTTCCGTGTATTGTTTCCGTTCTACAGAGGTATTCCCGTAGCATGAAAAACTAGACACGTGTTTTAAGTGCTGCGCAAGTGTGCTAGCCTCGTGTTTGAGTGTATGCCCTGTTTTGCTTAACACGGGCAGGCTATGTGTCTTGTATTTTCTCAGTTTACGTATTCGTGATCATAGTTTGCGTGTGTATATACGTTTGTAAATTTCTTGAGGTGCGCCCACTCTGCTTTTATCCAAATGGCATAGACGCAATCATGGAGTTTTCTTGCCTTTCTTGCCTCCCAACCAACGGTCTCCAAAAATTGCCTTCGCTATACTCATGCTCAGAAACAAAGTTCATATTATAGTTGATGCTCCTAGAACAGTCGTTTTACTCAGCGGTTACAGTTTCTGTAATGACTACAGGTCTTCTAAACAAGATTGAACGTGAGGTCATGCTTAAATGTGGCAATTTGGCTACATTTTATGGTTTGGGTGGTGGGTCTCTGCCACCTCTATGAGTATGCTCGGTGCTTCTTTGCTTCGGAGGTAGGTGCTTTATGGCGGAGTTAATGGTGCCACCTCGTTCAACATGCGACGTGATACTAGCTATTGACTTTTTAAGCACCATGGTGCCAAACTTGTCTGTAAAAATTGAGAAGTTTAAATTGATGAGGCTGCTTTATTGGCACTTATTGAAGTTACTGCTCGCGGTCAAAGTGCACTTTAAATATAGACGACACAATTATTGCCGCGCGGTGTGCCCTATGTATAAGAGTTGCAAGGGGCGGATGTTTCCGAATTCGCGAGTGTTTTTGACTTTGATAAGCAGCAAAGGTGTAGTGCATTACCAAATATTCGCGCTCACCGCTGCATAAACACAGAGAAGCCCACCCAATTTACCAAAAAACCTTACCGTGTTTTCCCATCCGAGCCAAATGTAATCAACAAAAAGTCCTGCAAACGCGGAGGAATGTCGTCATTCAACAATCCTGCAGTCCATTGATATCTCCTGTTATTGTTGGTAGATAGGCGGTTTATGAGAATTTGGCGTAAAATATCGACTTCTCCAGTGCGCCCATTCAAGCCTCCAACTTTTCCTCTAGTGGCTTGAGTTCAAGTTACTTGCAAATTGCCTTGGAGCCTAAAAATAAAAACAACCACTTTATAGCGCTATGGAATATTTACCTATAACGTAATGCCATTGAGGCTGTTCAATTCCCCGGCCACGTTTAGGCATTTTACGGACACGATAGTGTGACGACTCATGTGGGAAATATGCACGTGCTACCTAGACGATGTCATTGTTTTGTACAAGCGTTCAAGGAGCACAACAGTCGCTTAGCCACTGTCCTCGACGACTTGCAAAAACATGGCGTAGTCTAAATTCTAAGAAGTCCCGGTTTAGAGACCGCCATACACTTGTCTTGGCCTTTTGGTCAATATACACGGAGCCATAGCGGATCCGTGAAAATTCAAGCTCTTAGTAATTTTCAGGCGCTACAGGAAAAAACTCTTTTCAGGAATTTCGAAGTTTACCAGGCCTTTGTTCTTAGTTTCGACGCTTCAACTCGGGATTCGCTGAAACAGCCTACCATTCACTTCTGTACTTAAAAAATATTTTTTTACGTAGACATCTGAATGCGACACGACTTTTTGAAAGCTGAAACAACTTTCGACGTGAGTACCTGTAATTTAACACCTTGACCAATCTGCTCCCAAATAAATTGACATCTATGCACGCGGTATTGAAATAGGAACCTGTTGATCAAAGTCATGACAATAATGCACACATGATTGCTTGTGGCAGTTCAGTGCTAAGAAATTCAGAAAATATTAACGCCATGGCCGAACAGGAGTTCCTGGCTGTTGTGTTCGGAACGCAATATTTTGATCTTATCTCTAGGGCAACCCATTTACCATCTTGACAGATGAACATTACCTATCCTACATGAGTATAACTTCGGGTGTAGCCCGAAATCACCCATTCCCGTTTGAACCCTTTCCGTTTGAACCAATTCCCGAAACGCCCTTCCCGCTTTAACCGTCCCGTGTGCGCCCATTCCCAAAACGCCCTTCCCGTTTGGGCGCTTCCTGTTTCAGCCCGTTCTTAAAAGGCCCTTCCCGTTACAACCCGCTCCCAAAGCGCCCTTCTCATTTGAACCCGCATCGGTGCAACCCATTTGAATTTCTGAAAATATGCGTTACTGTCTTCGAAACTGTTCCCCAAAATGTGCTTACAAGCAACGGGTCATGCACTAAATCCTTGTATGCACGAAATTTTCTGAAATTGACCGATATTTCCGGCCGGTAAATGTTTCCGAATGCCTTAGGCCGATACTGCCCTCTTGACACAAAATTTGTAGCGGCGAAATTATACTATAGAGATACCCAATATCTTGAGGAATGCACGCATTGGATTTTTCTGCAGTTGGTGTTCGTACGTGCGGCTGAAATTTATTTATCAGCCACTCTTATGCTCGTTGTTTGGAGCGCAGCTTTGTCTTCGGGTTCGAAAAAAATATAGATCAAAGATGTGTGTAGGAGAGACTTCAAAAAAGGCAAAAACATGTCCAGAAATCTGAGAATCGGCTACAAATGCCTTTCCTGCGTGAGTAATGGACATATGTTTTTATTTTTTTACTGATACTTTACGACCTGGTGGGGCTCATGCAGAAGTGAACATAAAAACACATCTGTATTGGTTGGCGTAGTTTAAAAATGCCCCACACATATTAGGTAAAAGGCATAAATATATGTAATAGACGCAATAAGTAATAGACGTAATGTATTCCAATTTTAAAATACGACGAATTAATCAGAACACATATTTACAATACGTGGGGAAAATTATTCTAACGATACCGAGTTCACTGTTCGTTCCGCTAATTTATTCCAGTAAGAAATTGCACGATGAAACAAAGAGAACTTTCGAATAAATAGCCTTACTATGATTGTCTTCTCGCTGAACGTCTGAAAGGCCCTTGGCAGTAGTATTCCTGCGACAATTTAAGTTTCTGTAGTAAAAAAAAAATTAGGCTAGACACGACCCTGCGCTGCTTAAGTTTTTGAAGGTTTGTCCCATTATGCAAATTGAGTACGCTAGAGTGACTGGAATAAACAGAATAAAAAAAACGCAAAGCTAAAGTTAAAAGTTTCGCCGCTTCTCATGACTGCGATTTTTATAGCCAGTTGTGGCATATGTATCCAGATACATAGGGTTACCTTATTTTTATACATCTTTTTATCTTTTATATTTTTAATCTGTTTCTTTTTGACATTGATGTGCACTTGCGCTATTATAACGATTAAATGTGTTAGTCTGCCAAATACTATTTCTTTCACAGTGAGGGTGTTTTTGCGATTTTTTTTGTGCTTCCGCGGCGCTTTTCTGGGCTTTTTCTTATCATTTTTTTGGTTTGTAATTTAAAAGATTTGTTTATTAATTTGTTAATTGTTAATTTGTTTGTTAGTCTTCGTTATTTAAAAGATTTGTTAATTGGTATGAAGAATTGTAACCAAATGTCGTCGTCTCTAGATTCAAAAACTGAAGCCCAGGTTTGAAAAGCAGTCATTCTGGATGTACTGAGCATGCTATCGCAGCGGCTGTGAACAAGCGGCAATACATGAAAAACAATATGAAAATATTTTTTATAATGTTTCATAAACTGGGTACGTTGTTCCGGGAACGGGTTAAATCGGAAAATACGAAACGGGAAGGTTCTTTCGCCCCGGGTTGAAATGGGAAGGGACAAACGGGAAGGTTGAAATGAAAACGGGTTCAAACGGGAAAGGGCCAAGAGGGAAAGGGCGAACAGGAAGGTCGTTTTGCGCCGGGTTGAAACGGGACGGAAAAAGCGGCTAGGGTGAAATTGGAATGGGTTTAAACGGGAACCTCCCATACCTTCTACGTGAGTATACCGTCGGTGTGCAGTACATGGGCCGCATAGGCATGCCTATGCGGACTGCCTTTCTCACCTGCAGTTTGAAACAACACCGTACAAAGCCCACTGTTACGACGACTACCTTGCTTCGCTGTCAACACCAATTCTTACCTCTCATCCTTGAAGATTGAACAGCGCCGAGAACGCATTCTACAGCCCCTATTGGAGTCTGCCAGAGATAAATGGGGTACTAGCTGTTTTTCCGTGTTCGACGGCCTACTGTTCAAGAAGAATTACTTCCTTAATCTTAGCTGCCTCCTGCTTCTGGAACCCCTGATCCTTCTAAGCAGTGTTCTGAATTTCACACACGACGACCATACATCTGGCCACAAGAAAATTATGCGCAAAGTGCATCGCGCAAACAACTATTCTATTGGACAAAGATGCATAAAATAACAAAATGTTGTGTTGTGACTTCCACACTATGTCAGCGGCACAAGCTGCGACCTCTCTGGGTGGAACACTTCACCGGTCCGACAGACAAATTCTTCCTTCAAACATTGTGGCATCAATTCGAAAGAACCATTTTCGCCGTCGTCGAAAGGTAACCGCTCGATCCTTCTGCGCATGCACTATCTCTCGCTCTATTCCGAGACCACCTCACTACCATCTACTACTGCAGCGAAAATATCTAATTTGCTGCTTCGATCGATCCTACTTTACAACGGAGCCCCTCGTATCATCAGAAGTGAAGGCAGCCATCAATTAACTACCAACGTCGTCGAAGAGATCCTTCGCCTCAGCGATGAGATCCTTCGCTTAATGTCAACGTTGTGTTCAAAGAGGCTACATGCCGAGATATTTTTGGCACTTTTCCAGCGACTTTTTGTACTAAGGACCTCGCAACCCCGGTTCAGAAACCCGGGCTGCGACCACTACTGTAACGTACTAGAACGAAATGCTACAGAAGCACGTCTCTTAGAAACTTTAACTCTTAACTTGATAGAATACCGTGTGTTGTGTGAAAACCGCGAATGCCGCGTGTTTAGTGAAAAAGTCTGTTTTGTTGTTTTTAGGTGTTGTTCTTTTACGCATGTGATATCTGGCTCGTGTTTGAGCGGCATATTGTCACGTTGCCAAAGACAACGCAGTTGTCTTCAAGAAAAACAAGTTTATTCCAGCGAACTTGTGCTCCCCTAACAACTCAAAGAATACAACGCGGCGATACAGCAATCAACAAAGTGACGTGCGTAAACTGGTTTCAACGATTTGAATGCCGCGGTATCAGCTCAGCGGTAATTTATCACTCCGCGCGAGGGTTTCTGGAATAGTCTAATTGTATCCAGAACACTATAGATAAACGAAGAATAATCTAGGCTGTTAGCGTTAGTTCTGAACGCTCTCCCTATCAGAAGAGATAACACATCGCCGCACAGAAAGAAATAACGGAACACGCCCTTCCCTTCGCACACACAACACCGATAACAGAGACCGGCGCAACGGGGCGGCAAAAGCAAACCACAAATAAACATAACCAAGCGCCGTCTTTTTTCTTCACTAGTACTACCGGAGTAGCCCACGGACTTTTCGATGGCTCTATAACGTCGTCAGTGAGCATGTTGTCGACTTGAGTCCGGATGGCTTGGCGCTCGTGTGAAGAGACGCGGTATGGTACAGTCGGGCAGGTCGGGCTCCATCTTTTATTATCCGGTGATTCGCCAGAGGTGTCTGACGTAAGCTTGCGTTCGACAAAGAACACTCGCTGTAGCGACGCAGCAAATCCTATAATTTTTTCTATTCTTCTTGCGGTAACGCCAGAATCAAGTCGAAGGGATTAGGAAACTTGAAGGTATCTTCGAGTGAGCGTTAAAAGTCGGCGACCACGATTACGTCACTTGTTTCTTGTGTTTCTTCGAGGAACCCAATTTCAGCGCCCCTGTTTATATGCTGGTATTCCTCGCGGAAATTATTAAACAAAACTTGGGAGTGGCGTTGCTCAAAGCGCGCAATGCCTCTTTCGATGGAGACACCGCGTTCGAGGAGCAACCTTTGACCACTCTCAACGATAGCGTCGACGTCAGGTCTAGCATCTTTACAGAAAACCATGACAATCAAGCTTGCGCGGGGTGGCAGGGTGACATGATCATCGGCGATTCTTACAGCAGCATGGTGTTCGGGGTTTCGTTCCAGCGTAATGGAGGGATCGGAAGTAATAGTTATGGGCTTGGCCTGTAGATCAATAATTGCACCGCTGTCCGTCAAAAAGTCATTTTCAAGGAAGACGTCGCGGGAGCAGTTAGGCAAAATAACAAACGCCGCATGGTACATTGTGTCGTTTATGGACACGCATGATGTGCACGTTCCACTTGGTGTCACGAGGTGGCCTTCTGCTGTGCGAATGTTAGGACCGTATCATCTGGTCATACCTTTCTTCAGCTTAGACGCAAATGGTCCGCCTATTACTGAGTAGTCGGCTCCCGTGTCTATGAAGGCGACTACGTCAAAGCCATCAATGGACAACTTGACGTCAGATGCCTCCTTCCTCGAGTTCCGGGTTCATCGAGGTGTCGAATTTCGGCTTGTGCGTGTTGACGGTCACGCACTGGGCGTCGTCGTTGTCGCCGTCTTCTCAGTGGCAGATAAGGTCATATTGGGTGCGCGTCGCGCCGTGTGGCTGTCGTCGTGTTCGGGAGTCTCGGAATGAGAGCAAGTCGTGATTCACTGTCTTCAGCGAGTCGCTGCGTCGTTCGAAGGTTTTCAGGTTTTCCGCTGTTGTGCAACTTTACCTCCCGAAGTTGCTGCTTTTAGTTTACCCTGAGTCGGCTGGGGGACCTTCCACGTGAGAAGTCAGGATTTCTTCGGCGGCTCGGCCATTGGTATGGGTAGGGCGACGGCGAACGGTTGAAACGGGCTGTGCCACGGCTGGTTTGAAAAAGGTAGTCGTCTATCTCACGTGGTCATTGCCCAGGGAGAGGGCGAGGTGTGTCGATGGAGAAACGACGCAGTCCGAATCTCTTGTATGGGAAACAACGATAGGTGTGATCGGCCTCTCCGCAGTGGTATCACAGAGGACGATCATCGGCGGTTCGCTAAACATCGGTATTTCTCGGCGTCTGGTTTTGGGTTGTTGACGGCGGTACGGTGGACGGCGGCGACAGTGGGGATGGTGGCCAGAGTGGACACCGGTACGGTGGAGATTCTTGTAGATGGCATGGAACGGGCGGGGTCGATGAACAGCCGTGGAGTAGGTCATCGCCTGTGGCTCACGGGGCTCTCGAATGTCATAGAAGTGACCGAAGCGTGTTGAACCTCTTCGCGGATGATGTCTGTTAGAGAAGCCACTTGAGGTTGCGGCGTCGTCGGAAAAATCTTCCGAAACTCCTCCCTGACCACTGCTCGGATGGTCTCGCGCAGTGTGTTGGAGCTTGTAGCCCCGGCATCGATCGTCTCGCAAACCAGCGCGCTGACCATGAACTTCCAGCGTCTTCTCCATCACAGCCACCTCAAACGCAAATTCGGTGGCCGTCTTCGGAGGGTTGCGGACAATGCAAGCAAAAAGCTCCTGCTTTACCCCTCGCATGAGAAACCTTAGTTTCTTTTCTTCTGTCATCTCCGGATCCGCTCGTCGAAACAGCCTCTTCATCTCCTCAACAAAGATCACTACCCTTCTTTGGGGTGTTACGTGCGCGTTTCTAGAAAACGTGTGGCTCGTTCCTTACGCACGACGGTTGCGAACCTTTTAACGAACTCGCCCTTCAATAGAATCCAGTCAGTCAAAGAGTTTTTAAGTTTCTAGAACCAAGTTCGAGCTGCAGCCTCCAAATAGAAGAAGGCATGATGAAACGCTTCTTCGTCATCCCACCTGGTAAAGATCCGAACACGCTCCACTTTCTCCAACCAGTTCTCAAGTTCTTCCGTGGGGATCCATGAAATGATGGTGGTTCCCGTGATTGCTGCAGAACTACAGGATGGCTCGTGGTCATCGTGGATGCGTTGTTCACGGCACCGGCTGTGACGTCTTTCTCCTTCAATTTATCTGGCAGTAGTCCAAACTCCGGCTCTAGGCCTTGCTGTCGGCAGCTGGCACGAATTGGGCTTCCTTGACAACTTGAAGAGGGTTGAGGCTGCATGTAAGCAGCACCTGTACCAGATGTCACGTTGCCAAAGACGACGCAGTTGTCTTCAAGAAAAAACACGTTTATTGGAGCAAATTTGTGCTCCCCTAACAACTCAAAGAATACAAGGCGGCGATACAGCAATCAACACAGTGACGAGTGTAAACAGGTGTCAGCGATTTCAATGCCGCTGCATCTACACAGCTGGAATTATCACTCGGTCCGAGGGTTTCTGGAATAGTCGAATTGTATCCAGAACACTGTATATCGACGAAGTTTATTCTAGGCTGTTTGCGTTAGGTCGGAAGGCTCTCCCTATCAGAAGAGATAACACATGCGGCACAGAAAGAAAGAACGGAACACGCGCCTCCCTTGGCAAACACAACACCGATAACACAAACCGGCGCAGCCGGGCTGCAAAAGCAAAACAGAAAAAAAACACAATGCATGGTTCGCAGCAATATAATAAATGTCACTGTTGTTTCTATTCGGTCCTTAGAGATCGATTGGATAATGCATTCAACTGCCGTTAATCCTACAACGAGAAATAATGCTGCTGGTAGATTTTGGGCGGGTAGGGATACCTACGTCACTGAGGCCGCATCAGGGTCAGGGACTCGGGAAGCGTGACGATTTTTGCTGCCGCCAAGGCTACCGCACTGCCCTTTTGACGACAGCGATTCCGGTCGAAGTGACGTGAAGTGCCTGTCATCAACTCAGTTTTAAGGCGTCAAAAGGTAGTGTCATAAGACGCCAACCACACTGCCATTTTTGGCGAGATGCCAGAAGGTACCATCCAAATTTTTCTGGTATAGACATGGATCCATGACAAGGGTTTAAGAATTTTCTTTCGTCACCACCGGAGTTTCGGTGGCAAGGCTGTGTGCCTTTTTGATTGAAACGCCAGTCCCGACAATTTCCTCTTTATGTGGCACATCTGCGCCGCAAGTAGGTAGTGTGGCATCTCTTTTGACTACGAAAGGCAGCACCTCAGGGGTAGAGGCGCGACCATGATACCAGACGCCGCACTTGCCCGGGCGGGCTTCGTTGGCGGAAGTCTGCAAATTGTGCAGTGAATGCGGTTTACGGGCTTCTAGAAATGGTTGATTTGGTGCCACTTTGAGGTGGATGATTCCTGTTTTGTTGTTCAGTTTCTGACAACAGTGAGAATGTGTAGGTGTAGTCCGCTGCACTGGCTGCACTTGAATGGTTATGTTTTGCTGTCGCCGGTCGAAGAGTCGTGCCCGGAGCACTTGGTGCACCTTTGTTTTCCTCAGTATGCATCGCTCCCATTACCATACGTTTGACGGTAAGAAGTGTCGCGGGTTGATTATTTGTGCCCTGGTTTCAAAGTGGGTAACGCCTGCGTTCATGGACCCTAGTACACTAAACATACCCAAGATTGGTATCAAGTGCTTTGCCTTTACTTTGTTTCCGTCACACCTCATTAGGATACGTCGAACAGCGGTTACCCCCTGTTTGCACAAACCTTCAAGCAAGTTCAAGTGGGTATTATTTATACCTTTTTCTTCGGTAATCACACCTTGGGCGCAATTCAGGGTGTGGTTGAGAGTTACAGTGATTTTAAAGTGAGCTAACACTTTGTACGAGAACAGTGGTAAATTCTTCCTTATGGTTGACTTCGATTACCACAAGACCCGAATTTTGTTTTTCACTTGGTAGCTTTGCCGACCATATTTTCAATACTTCGCTAATTAAAACAAACATTTGAGCATACGGGGGATGCATTCCCAGCTGTTATGATTGCTGAAGACGGGGTTTGAAATTGGCGTAAAATATGCCTGTGGTACAAACGGCAACCGATCATTTGAAGAAACGTGTTCTGAAAATTCCATGCGCGTTGTTATAAAGTAATGGACTGATATTCTTTTTTCAATGAGTGTACTGTGAAATGCAGCGAGGTCACAAAGCTTTCTGCCTGCTGGACAGGCAGAAAGCCCATCACCAGTACCTTGACAAGGGCACCGACTACCGTCTACTGAGGCCTCTAACATTCACCTTTTACACATCGCAACGGTCTGCCACAGCTTACGTATTGTAGCTCAGGGTACGTGGTGTCTCTGCTCACAGTGACCATGAATATTGAAGTTGCACCGTGCGGAGAACTATAGAACGTGACTTTACTGCACAGAAAAACAGTACCTCCCCACTGTAACCCTAAGCTTCAAATCAAAAGTGATATCTTTCACAGGCTGAAGTCTCGCCACAAAAAAACCGCATAAATAATGAAGGAAGGAGATAACAGAGCTGTTCAAGAAAGACAATATACAAGACAAGGATGTGACATAAGGACAAGAATTGTGACTGTCTCATTTGCTATGCTGTCGGTAAGACAGGGCACACCATATGCGGGGCGCTGCTAAAGCAGCGTGTTGTCGCCACAAAGGTACCCTAAAGGTAGAAAACTGCCCTGACTTTTGCCACGTCATGAGGATGATCTTTCCCGCGGGCACAAGAACGCTGATATGGAAATGGGCGCGTGTGATTACATCCCATATAGGATGGGTGTAATGATGATGATAGTTGGATGTTTATGGCGCAAGGCCAACTGGGGCAAAGAGCGCCAAAACAATAGTCATATATGAGGGGTGAAACCTTAAACACTAAGTAAACTCAGCAAAACAAAAGTAAAATCACAAAACGACAATGAGCATGACCTGTGTATAGGGCCAGATTTATTATGCATGATAGGAAATGAGGTTTATAAACTTGACTTCTGACAAAAACTCAAACACACGTTTCACGGAAACAATGGCATCATCACCCAGAAAAAACGACGGATGTAGGGGAATATGTTGTCTGTAGAGTTCTCTGAATTGTTGGTGTCGTGTTGTGTGAAGTGCCTTGCATGTGATTAGTATGTGCACTACGGATAGGGCCTCTCCGCACCTGCTGCACTGGGGTCTAGATGATCCCGTCAGCAGATACGAGTGCGTCGCATGGGTGTGCCCTATTCGCAGCCTACCCAAGGCGACTTCCGTGTGTCTGTTGTGTGAGTCAGTTGTGTATCGTCCCAAGTGTGGCTTTATTACGTGCAGTTTGTTATCTGTCTGTTCATTCCGCTGTGCTTGCCATTTCCTACGAAGGTGTTGTCGAATTTGTGGCTTAAGGTCATTCTGTGGTAGCATTTTTACATCTACTGTGTTCCTTATGGCAGCAACTGCGGCGTTCTGATCCGCAACCTCTTTGCCAGCAATCCCAGCATGGCCTGGAACCCAGCACAACACCAGAACACGTTTTTCGGCATATATAGACATAATAGTGTTGAAAACCATATGGACAATTCTGTTTTTGCATGGCTTGTATGATGCCAATGCGCCCACAACACTCGAGGAATCTGTAGATATGATGGACTTCGAGATTTTGTGTTCAAGAATGTGTTGTGCAATGAGTAAGATGCCATATGCTTCAGCTGAGTAAATTGTGGTGTATGTGCTCATGGTTCTGCATGCATCAAAGTTTGGTCCATGAGCAGCGCAAGACACTATGGTTGCAGTTTTTGATGCATCACTATAAAACTCTGCATATTGATAATTGTACTGGAGGGACAAGAAGTGCTGCAAAATTGCAGTTTGTGGTGCCCTGGTTTTATCAATTTTTCGTGAAAGACAAGTCACAACACACAGGTTGAAGCTGCCAGGGTGGTAAGACGTCAGTAAAAGATGTGTAAATGTCTTAAAAGGAGATGTCGAAATTTGAAGCTTCCGGTCTCACTCTAAGTGAGAACGGCAAAGGAACAAACGGGCGATTTACAAACAGTGGCGATGTGGATGTATCATTAAAAACATGTTTAAAAGGATGGTTATTCAAAGATGAAATTTTAAAAGCGTAGAGAATGTCCACATACGTTCGTTGGTACTCAAGGCACCACTTATTACATTCAACATATAGACTCTGGGCCGGGCTAGTCCGGAAGGCACCCGACACAAGGCGCAGACCCAAGTGGAGTACTGGATCAAGACTTTTTAGGATTGTTTTCGATGCCGACCCATACACGACACTGCCGTAGTCTAATCGAGACCCGACTAACGCGGTAAAGACCCGAAGAAGCAGTTCTTTGTCTGCACCATAGGATTGGTGGGAGAGGACCTTGAGAATGTTTAGTGTTTTGAGACATTTATGTTTAAGTGCTTTGATGTGTGGAATGAACGTGAGCTTTTCGTCAAATATGACACCTAAAAACTTGTGCTCCTGTTTAACAGGAATAGGTGCACGGTTAAGCGTAATCTCAGGGTCGGCTTTAATCCCGTGCTTGCGGGAAAACACAACACAAGTACTCTTGGCCGGGTTCAGTTTAAACCCGTTAAGGTCCGCCCAGCCAGCACGTTTTTTAACACCGAGCTGTACTTGACGTTCGCATATTGACAGGTTAAAGGATTTAAAAGATATTTGCACATCGTCTACATAGATGGAACAAGAAATGGTCGGCGGCAATGCCTTTCGGAGGGAGTTCATCTTAACTATAAACAAGGGTGCAACTTAGAACTCCACCTTGCGGCACACCATTTTCCTGCAAATATACAGTGGAGAGTGCACCGCCAACCCTCACTCGAAAGGTTCGTTCGGCCAAATAACTACAAAGAGTGTTAATCATGCTGCCACAGACACCAAATGACTTAATGTCCCTGAGGATGCCGTAGCGCCAGGCTGTATCATAAGCTTTATCAATATCGAAAAATACAGTAAGGCAGAACTGGTTATTAACAAATGCATCTTTTATGTAGGAATCCAGTGCAAGAAGTTGATCATTGGTAGATCGCCCCACCCTGAAGCCTGCCTGGCAGCCCTCGAAAAGTTCGTTGTACTCCAGAAAGTACACGAGCCTACGGTTTATCATCTTCTCGAGGAGCTTACACAGGCAGCTTGTCAGGGCGATGGGACGATAACTTGCGGGAGAGGAAGGGTCCTTCCCCTCCTTCAGAAAGGCCACAACTATGGCCTCCTTCCCAGACCTTGGAAGCTGCCCCGAAAGCCATATTCTGTTGTAGAGGTGTAGGAGTGTCTCAAGAGTGTCTGCGTGTAGGTGTTGTATCATGGTGTATGTAATGCTGTCTGCCCCTGGAGCTGAGGGCTTACAAGTGGAAAGAGCAACCTTCAGCTCATGAAGTGTGAATTCAGAGTTGTAAGCAGAATTCGACTTGTTCTTGTCTCGTAAGGGCTTCTTTTCTGCATATGTTTTGTGTTGCATGAAAGTATTAGTGTAGTGTGCTGAGCTGGACACGTGTTGGAAGTGTTGTGCGAGTGTGTTAGTCTGGTCTTCTAGTGTGTCCTCTGTGGTATTAACCAGGGGCAGGCTGTGTGTCTGTTGTCCTTTTAGTTTTCGTATCCGTCTCCAGACTTTGTGTGTATCAGTGTATGAATTAATGGAAGTGAGGAAGGCGTGCCAACTCTCTCTTTTCGCCTCACGACGCACTCGCTTCACAAAAGCATTTGCCCGTTTAAAATAAATGAGGTTACCTGACGTGGGGTACTGGCGAAGGACACCCCACGCCTTGTTCTGGGCCTCTCGCGCACGCCTACAGTCCTCGTTCCACCAGGGCCTCCTTGGGCTGCGGGACCCACTGGAGGCCTGGGGAATAGACTTTTCGGCGGCGTCGAGGATGTGCGCCGTGACGAGTTGGGCGGCTTCCTCAACGTGTAGGTGTTTTATGGAGGTGTGGTGTAGTTGAGATGTTTGTGTGAATGTGCTCCAGTTTGCTTTTGATTCATTAAACTTTTTATGGGAAGATGGACTGCTCGGGCCTATACCTATATACGTTAATGAAGTGGGAAAATGGTCACTACCATATGGGTCTGTGCCCACACCCCACTCAAGACATGGAAAGAGCACTGCGAAACCAATAGCCAAGTCAAGATGCGAGTATGTATTGTGTCCTAAGTTATGGTATGTAGGCTGTTTTTTGTTGAAAAGGCATGCTCCGGAGGATGTTCTGCGCTTGGTTTGTTGTCCTCTTCTTCCGTCCCGTCCTTTTGCGCAGTTTTATTGTTATCATGGAACACCAACTAGCCCAACAACGTGCTTTACTCAGGATGTAAGAAACTTCTCTATCAGGCGACCTCGGGCATCCGTTCTGGAGGAGCCCCAAAGAGAGTTGTGCGCATTGAGGTCGCCTGTTAGTATGTATGGTTCGGGCAGCTGGTCAACCAGTGCCTCAAAATCAGAGCTCAGAAGTGCAAAATCAGGAGGAATGTAAATGGAGCACACCGTTATCAACCTATGAAATATCATCGTACGGATTGCTACAGCCTCAAGGACAGTGTTCAAAGTGACAGGGTGGCAGGCTAAGGATTTCCGGGCGACAATTGCCACACCTCCTGAAGAGTGTGTGCAGCCAACCCTGTCCTTTCTGAATACCATGTACCCATTCAAGAAATTTGTTTGTTTAGAATTGAGGTGGGTTTCCTGGAGACACAGGATACTTGGCTGGCTGGCATGCAGAATCTCATACACATCGTCAAGATTTTTAAGGAGGCCTCTGCAGTTCCATTGGACGATGTTTTCAGTTCCCATTATTTAAATTTAGGAATAACTGGAGTGTGTGTGTTTTTGTTCATGTGTCGTCTTTCGGGGCTGTTATTCTAGGATGTCTACGCCTTTCTGTCGACTTGGACATCGGAGGCCGTTCCTTGCGCTGCGTTGCAGGCAGGAACGGCGCGACATCCATCTCCTCGTCGGATGCCAGAGGGTGCCCGGCTGACCAGGCCCCTCGGACTTGGCCCCCTTTCGGGAGCCCTTCGTTTGAGCCGCCACCGCCGAGGGCGTCCGGGCCACCAAAGGTGGCACGGGAGGTGCGGTGGCGGTGGGAGCCGATGCGGGGCCCCGGTGTACATCCGGTCGGCAGCCTCCAACGCACTGGAGGACGGGGAGTCAGAGGCGGGAGCGGCACCGGTCCCTACAGAAGAGGTTGTCACCACAACCGCTGCTGCTTCAGCAAGCAGCGTGGCGACGGATTGGGCTGCCTGAGGCACCCCAGGGGGGGGGCGGAGGAGGGACCAGGTCAGACTCGCTGAACTGCGTCCATGTGGACACCAGACGCCGCTCCGCCCCCCGGCGAGCCACGTCGGCGTACCTCCCCAGGGGGAAAGAGGCGAAGCTCTTTCGCGCCTCGGGGAAGGTGATGTTCTCCGTTACCTTCACATTAATGATCGCCTTCTCCTGCTTAAACTTCTCGCACGTTCGAGAGTAGGCAGCATGGGGTCCCTGGCAGCTGGCGCAGGTGAGGGTTCACGATGGACAATTATCAGATGGATGATCATGCTGAGGGCACTTTGCGCCAGGTCAGACGACCACGGCAGGAGTTGGTTCCGTGCCCGAACCGCTGGCACTTAAAGTGGCGGCGCGGGTTCGGAATGTAAGGACGAATGGAGCATCGAATGAACCCTGCGTTGATATGGTCAGGAAGTGAGGAGCAGATGAAGGTCAAGATAATATGTTTCGTGGGGATTATCTTATCATCTCTACGCATCGTGATGCGGCGCACGGCGGTGACACCCGGATCCTTTAGACCGTCAAGAATGTTGGCATCTGTTTTGTTAAGATCTGCCTCAGAGATCACACAATGCGAGCTATTCAGGCTGCGGTGGGGTGTGACCCTGATGTCCAGATCGACCATTTTCGTCTGACCAAGAAGTGTGGTTGCCTGCTGGTGGTTTTTTACCTCGACGAGCACTTCGCCTGTGCGTTGTTTTTTGGCATTGTGGGATTTCCTAATTATTCCATCAAGGTATTTTGTAATCAAAAATACTGATTGTGAAGCAAGAGGGCGGGCTGTGTCTAGATATTCGATAACAAGAAAACGAGATTATTTGTCTGGCTTTGGGAAGCTCATGCTTGGAAGTGGAGGGAAACATACTTCGGTGCGGCCCCTTTTCAGGGACCGATCACGTTTGGAGGGGGGTTTTGAATTTTCCATGCAGCATAGAAAAAAAGCAGGGGACGGGGGTACTTTCTTCTCAAACCTTAACCTGATAGCCTGAGAAGTCCCGGAGCTCCCTGCCTGGTAAACAGACATGGAGCCCATTCGCCGTAACTTGACCTGGGCTCCGACGGCCACCGTTTGAGGCTTCTACCCTTCACCTTTAAAGACATCACCACGGTAGGTTACAGTTTATGTTGGGGGCTCGGGGTCCGTGGTATCGCCAGTACCGTCACCAAGATTGCTCAAGGTGCCCCGTGCGGGGTATAGGATGGGTTTAGCTGGTGTCACCACTACCGTCACCTTGGATTGACTGTGCTCTAAGAATTATTATCTTTTAAATATATTACCTTCTCATCATTGAATCCTATACATCGTTTGGTCTTCATAAAAATGAATAATGTTATTTTGAATATACGTGTCGAATACTCCAGAAATTTCAGAAACATAATAGTATATCTGCGTAAGAACTTTTATTTCGTGCCGTAGGCTCCTAAATCAACACCATGTAAGTATGCACATCCGGATGTATGCACATCCGAATATCGGATGCATGCACATCCGAATATCGGATGCATGCACATCCGATATTGAAGTACCCAACCACTATTTGGGACTATGGAAAAATCCCGCTCACCGAATCCAATGAAGCCATTTAGTTTTAGCTGTTCCAAATACAGCCATATGCCCAAGCCACTTCAATGCAATTTTTCTTGGTTAGTCTTGGAGGGGCATCACCTACTTCCGAGTTGTGCGCGCGTGCTTCGCATCGGTTCGTCTTTTTGTGCTAATTGCGTCGCCATATCAACTCGGATGCCGCCGAAAATGCATCGTACGACTTTCTGAAGCCTCGAGGACCATCGAAACACCAGACTCCGAGGTAGGGGACCATTTCTCCAACAATTTGAGCCCCTTTTGTGGATCCGCGATAGACACCCGGCCTCAAGCCTAATGAAGACAAGGACTCGCCCGCGGTAGTCGCTAGGCCTGGGAACGTGCCGCGACGTGTCGCCGCTAATATCTTGTGTTAAACGACGCCGTCGCTCATCAGGTAAGCGGACGTTGACCTAAAATGGAGACCGCCATGAGAGTCGAAGAGGAAGGCGAAGAGATTTTACTAGAACAAGTCTCGAAAGCCATGGTGTGCAAAACCGCCGGTAGAAAGGTCAAGCAGAAATACTGGCAGGCTAAGCCTAACGTACTTCACCAAGAAATTCATGATGGCGGCGGACCGGCCAACGGCGACGGACGACGTGAAATCCAAGATAGCGCCTCTCCAGGAGGCGCAAGCGGCGGAGACCTACGTCACCACAAGGCGGGAACTTTGAATAAGGGGAGGCGGCTGCGGGCCGCCCGCATGCCGGGCCTTCCTCATGATGACATAAAGATCGTCATGAAACCCCGGGGTGGCCTCCAAGTGTGCAAGGTGTCCCGTGAGGAGATCCGTCGAGCCATCACCGCGGCGGCGCAAGTCGGCGGGGTCACGCCCAAGGATGACGTAGTATGCCCGAATCGCCAACAAAACATCGTCATCGTAAGCACGTCAAAGAGAGAGAATGCTGACAAGTATGCCCTGGCGGAACGCATCGTCATCGACGGGACGTCCAACGAGGTGAGCGCTTACGACTCGGCACCTCACGGTACGGTCAAGAGAGTTATACGGGGCGTTCCGCTGACGGACACCGCCCGAGAAATCCAAGAACTCGTGGTCCACGAGCACAACCCGTCGGCCCTCCAGGCGAGCCGGATAGGCAAGACCACGTCCGTCGTCATCGCCTTCGTGGGGGCAAGGTTCTCAACTACGTCCACTATGGGAACCTTCTGGTCGAGGGCTCGCTGTACCGCACGCAGATTGACATCTGTTACTAGTGCGGCCGCGTCGGTCATGGGATGGATGACTGCCCCGATCCCCAAAACAGAATCTGCCAGGGTTGCGACGTCGCCAACCCGGCTCTAAACACACCTGTAACCCAAACTGTGGTCTCTGGGGGGGCAACCACCTCACCGCTGATCGGGCCTGCAAAGCCCGTTTCAAGACTCCCTTGGTGGTGCGGCGCCGGCGCCGGGAGCGCCGACGGGCCGAAGCCGAAAAAAGTCAATAACGCAGTGGTCCTACAGGGCGACCCCAACGCAGAAACAGCCCTCGCCGCCGGTCGGCCACGCCGGCCCACAAAGGGGGGGGGGCACCAGATCCCACGACGCTCCACATCCCGCGGCCCAAGGGGCGCTGGCAGGACGCCATCGGACGGCCCCTCGGGTCGCCGCCGTGCACCGACGTCGGGCGGTGCCAAGGGTGGCCGGAGTAGCAGCCGCAGACGCGGGTCCCGTTCGAGATCAAAGTCCAAGTCCCGGCTCGGGTCCCTTCGACGGAGGAACGCTGAGAAACAGGTGGTCTGGACCGACATGTCTTCCGTCGCTCTCCCATTTGAGAAGGAGTTTCCTGCTCTCGGCTCCCTTCCTTCCCTCCGCCTCGCTCTACCCAAAGCGCTCCCAACCGCTGAATGTAGCGAATACGCGGAACTGAAAAGGCTAATCTAAAAGCTAAACGCTCAAATCTCCCAACAGCGCCTACAGATGAGGGCGTTAATAAAGAAAACGGATGTGCTAGCTAGCGGAAGGCTCGCTGGGGCAGTTATATCAAACGAAGCGTCCGGGGACGCACATTAAACGCAAGGTGCCACGGCAAGATCCCGAACCTCTACCCGATAGCGAGGCGGAACCGTCAACGTCGTCGTCGCCCCGTCACAAGAAAATGGACGCTGAGATTTCGAAGCAGGAGGGGGCGTCGCTAGGGCCAAGTCAGACGCAACACCTACAGGACGGCCTGGCGGCGGTCCTCGTGTCCGTTATCCAACTAACCCAGCAGCAGGACGACATGCAAACGAAGCTGGAGTTCCTAAGGTTCAAAGTGGGAAGCCTCAAGTATGAAATTGTCGAGATTGAGAGCAGGATGGAGGACTTTTCCACCACGTTGGACAAACAAACCGCCAAGACCTTGGAAGCGAAAATGCGGTACACAGATTTCTCCGGGAAGAGAAGGGAGCGCGCGAGTACCAGTAAAATCAAGGGGGCGGTCGCAAGTCGGCGCGACCAGGTGACCTCGGACGACGATTGAGAGGTACAATAATAGACGAAACTGTGGGGGAGACCACGATCATTTATCAATGGAATTGCAGGGGAATCAAGAACAAATCGGCAGAACTTCAATTACTTATTATTGAGAGCCTCGACCAGAAGCTGGAGGTGATCGAGCTCCAGGAGACCAGCGGCAGACGCAGAATCCCAGGATACGTGACTTACGCGGACGCGTTGGAAGAAGGGACAGCGGTCCTGGAAAGCAGCAACGTGCCGGCCACCCAGCAGCTCATGGCCCAGAAGAGCGGCGAACACACCGTGGTCGAGATACAAACGAGAACCATAGGCAGCGGAGGGAACGTGTTCGTGATGAGCGCCTACTGCAGGCCGTCACGCAGGGACTTCGATTTCGACGAGACGGCCGGGCAGGCGAAGCAGCTGGCGGCAACAGGCCGCTCCTGGTCCTCGGAGGCTTCAACGCCTCGCACACCACGTGGGGTTACAAGTTTAAATTCAAGTGGGGCAACGCTCTCGAGAAGACGATGGAGGACCTTGAACTGGCGCTCCTAAACGAGCCTGGGGTAGCGACACGAAGGGGAACCGGCACGAACTGGGACACCATCCCGGACCTCTCGTGGATCGCGGGGACTCTCGACGCGACCGGGCGCAAGGAGGATGTCTGCATGGGATCCGACCATGACATCCTGAGCGTGACGATCAGAGGACCCAAGTTCAGAGCGGAAAGCGACACGGCGAGGATCACCGACTGGGACCACTTGCTCAAGTGCGGGACAGAAGTGGCCGAATTTTCCGCCGAAGCCGAGGAGAGTAGTGGAAGACCGTATGAGGAGTGGGCAAGAGAACAGATGGCCGTGGTCGATACGTTCACAGAGACCATTGCCACGACCGCAAAGACACCGTTCGTCGAGGCCAAGCTCGCGCACATTTGGGCGGCTCAACACTCGCTGACTCGGAGGTGGAAACGGCAGAGAAGGAACACAAAGCTGCCCAAGCGTTTAGCCTCGCTGAATAATCAAATTTCCGAGTACGCCGCGAAGCTCTGCCGGGAGAACTAGATGAGCACGTGCGACGGCCTCCAGGGCATGCTGCCCGCGCGCAAGACCTGGTGCCTCCTGCGACACTTGGTTGACCTGCTACATGGTAGGGCCGCCACGAACCGAATCGTCACCAATGTCCTCAACGCCTACGGTGGGGACGGCAGGAGGCTTGACGTCGACCTGAAGGCGAAGTATCTTAAGACGGAGCACAGGTAGTTCCCGCTGCCGGAAGAATACGGGGGGCCCGAAAATCCAGGGCTGGACGAGCCCTTTACCACCACAGAACTACTGACGGCCATCGACGAGAGCAACAAAAAGAGCGCTCCCAGCACGGACGCCATTACCTACCGACTCCTGAACAACATGAGCGAAGCCGCGACGGCCGTGCTCCTGGACCACATCAACCTGGTCTGGGAACGCTCGGAACTACCCGCGGAATGGAAGGCAGCAGAAGTGGGATTTATTCCCAAGCCGGGCAAACCGCTGACAACAGAGAACATGCGCCCGATATCGCTCACGTCTTGCGTGGACAAGGTCGTGGAATGCATGGTTCTCCGAAGACTCCAAGGGTTCCTGGATGAGACGAACCAGATGCCGGCTACTATGAACGGGTTCCGCCAGCATCTGTGCTCCCAAGACGTCCTCCTCCAGCTAAACGAACTGGTGTTCAAGAAGGCCACGAGACACTCACCCCGCGGATACTTTCGTTGGACCTCAAAGGGGCCTTCGAACACGTGTCCTAGGAAGCTTGCTCCAGAACCTCCGCAAGACGGGCTGCGGCCGTAGGACATCCGTCGAAAACTTTCTGACCAAGCGTACCGCGACCAGAAGGATAGGACAGGAACGGTCCGGCCCGATCGAGCTCGGTGGCAAGGGCACTCCGCAAGGGTCGCTCTTGTCGCTGCTGTTCTTCAATTTGGTCCTCCTGCCCCTGCCCAGGTTACTTCAAGAGATCGAAGGCGTGGACCAAGCGTTCTACGCCGACGACATTACGGCTTGGACATCCCGAGGGGGTTCCAAAGCCTGGATAGAAGAAACCTTGCAGAGAGCGGCGACGACCATCGAAGAGTACGCCAAGAACTGCGGGCTGAGCGGTGCCCCGCAGACGTCGGAGTTGTTGATAGTGCAGCCAGGTAGGCCCAAGAAGAAACCGCCGCCAAACGTGATCGTCACGATCGACGGCACGAATATCGAGCCCACGCAGCAGGTCCGCATCCTGGGCCTGTTGCTGCACGACAACGGCAAGGCCACCGCATCCACACACAAGATCAAGAACGTTTCCGAGCAGATCTCGAGAATGACCAGAAGAGTCACCAACAGGAACCGAGGAATCAAGGAAGACGACGCCCTGAATTTGGTGCAGGCGTTCATCGTGTCTCACATCACTTACTCCGCCTCGTACCTCCCGCTGACGAAGGCGGACCGTGAGGCCCTGGACACGGTGGTCAGAAACGCGACCAGGCTCGCCCTGGAAGTGCCCGTCTCAAGCCGGGAAAACCGCTGACAACAGAGAACAGGCAGAGAACAGTCCACGCAAAGTCCACGTAGAACAGAGTCCACGCAGAGTCAACGCAAAAACTGCTGGGCATGGGCAGCCACAACACGGTGGACGAAATGGTGGAGGCCCTCCTTTCTAACCAACGGATCAGACTAAGTTAGACCGAACACGGACGGGCCGTCCTCCGCAAGGTGGGATGGAGCATCGAACCGCCACCAGACACCGAGACCTTACCTCCCGAGTGGAGGAACGTCGTAAAGACCAAGCCCCTTCACAGGAACATGCAGCCCAGGAAAACCGAAGGGAGGTGGTTCGCAAGGGCGAGGGCGCTGGCCCGCCAGCTCGAAGAGGACCCTGACGTCCTCTACGCGGACGCGGCGCTTCCCAAGTACCGAACCAAAGCTACGGCGGCGGTCACCACGATAGACACCCTAGTGACCTGCGGATCGGTCCGCATGACCCAATCGATCGAAGCATACGAAGTTGCTGTGGCCCTCGCGCTAGATAGCGTAGATGCAGATTTCCCAGGCCTCACCCGCAATTGAACCGAAAACAGCAGACCGTAATCCGAAGAATACAGGCGGGGTCGCTAGCGCATCCCGCACTTTGAAACAAGATGTACCCGGACAGGTACGAGAGTACTTGCCCGTTCTGCAAGGACAGACAAGGCACTCTGGCACACGTCCTGGCCGAGTGCGAGTCTCTTGAGATCTGCCCGCATCCCACCCCTATTCCCACACCCAACCCCCGAGAGCGATGGGAGACCTTGTTGTCTAGCCCCAACCTGACAATACAGCTCGCGCTGGCAGCCAGTGGCCAGGAGTGGCTAGACGCATGTGGGACCCGACAAGAGGGTTCCACCCCATCCAGTGCCTGCGTGCACTAGCCAATACCTTATTGGCTCAATAAAAGTTGATTCTCTCTCTCTTGGTCAGTCTGAATTGTCCGTTCACTGCTAATACCGTCGTCCTTGCCCATATTAAAACTATTTTGTTTACATCACTCACTTTAAAGAACAGGTAATGCTTTAGCCTTTATATGTTTTATCCCCACAGACTAGGATGAGCACGTTGGCGTTCCTTCCGCGGGATGGGAGTTGTTTTTTTATGACGGAGTTCCTCGTAGTGAAATGATAGCCTTGTGTACCTTCTTTCCGGATTACCATATGATATGATTGCTTCATCTCAACAACGAATTGTGACGAACAAGATTCTTGCCCCAACTACTGCTATGTTTCATCATCATCATCATCATAATCATGCCTCATCATCGTGAATTGCGCATCATCATGGATGCGCAATTATCTCGGTTCTGTGCAAACTGCGGCACAATATATCTCCGCACACTTATTATTATCAATTTCGAACCTAACGTTCTGGCGAAATTGATATTATTATCAATTTCGAACGTAACATTCTTGTATTATCTAGAGATCCCCTCTGTCTGTAGAGACAGTGAAGAGACCGACACCCTCGTTACCTGTTCGAAATCCTTCTCGCTCTCGTCTTCTTTATTGCGTGCTAACGCGCAAACCTCCGCTACCGGCCCTCTTTGTCCTCTTCTCTGGGTGAGGTGCGAGGCTCATGGCGCTTCACGCCACTGCTTTCCCGCGGGAAATTCAACATCCTGCCGGGGCCGCGGAGTGGTCGTCCGCCTCCAAGGGGTATAAGCACTGAGCAGCCCACCATATTTGTTGGCCCTTTGGGAAGCCGACTGTGTAGTATCGGCTGATGCCGTCCCTATCAGTAAATGCCTCAACCGCTCTGCCGAGCGTCCATTGCAGCACCGGCACGTTGTCCTCCTTGACGATCACCAAGTCGCCAAAACGTAGTCGGGATGATGACGAAGGCGGGCAGTGATGAGTGAGCGTAGACGAAGCAAATATTCTTTCTTCCAACGCTTCCATAGTCACCGCAGATGCTCATCTCTCTACTTCACCCTTCGTCGCAAGTCATGCGCGGTGGAGCTAGGAAAATAGTCGGCAGCTCATGGTGGTAGTCACACAGTGCGCTTGCCGGTTAAAAAGTGCGATGGCGTCAGCGCGACTGCATCATCGCAATCCTCGCACATATGCGCTAGAGGGCGGCAGCTGACAACCGCTTCTATCTCGGCCAGTACAGTGGTCAGCTCTTCGTAACTGAGGGTGCTTCGTCCAAGGCAGCGCTTCAACATATCCTTGACTATCCCGATGATGCGCTCCCGGAAGCCACCCCATCACGCAGGTCCTTCAGCGATGAATTTCCAGTTGATGTGGTGAGCACTTGCTTGGTCATGAATGGTGTCCATGAGCAAGCGAGCGCAACTGTTTCGAAGCAGCTGCGGAATGCCTTGGCGTTATCACAATAGACTGTAGACGGGATGCCTCTTCTCGCCGTAAAACGACGAAAGGAGAGGGTGAATGGTCGAGCCGTCATGTCTTAAGTATTTTCTTTAATGACCGGTTCGAGTCACTGCCCACGAGAAAACGGCGATGTAAAGCTTCGCAGACTGTTGCGCTACAGCGGCCGTAAAGGGGTCCGCAGAAAGTCTACTCCGTGTATGTCTAATGGTGACGTCTCTGCTATGCGGTCTTTCGGTAATGGCGCAACCGAGACAGACGCGGGAAGTAAACGTCAACGGCGAAGGGTAAGCACGACAGGAGCACCTTCTTGACGGTTCGCCTTCCTTTTAAGAACCAAAACCTTGACCGAAGGTCTAGAAGCGTAACTTGAACTCCGGCGTGCAGAAGACGGACATGGGTCATGCCTGCCAGGAGGCGCGTAAACACGTGGTCACTTGGCAAGAGGATTGGATGCTTAACTTCTTCTGACTCATCAAGTTCCTGTAAGCGGCCTCCAACTCTAAACAAGCCATCCAAGCCAACATCTGGCCGTAGGTAAAGAATGCTAGAGCATGATGGCAACAGCTGCTCAGCCTTACGGCTGGACAGCCCAACGGGTGGACAGCCTGGACAACCAGCTGGAGCTAATACCGTTCCACCTGATCTGGTTCAAGTGACGTCAGTGGTCGAGAAAAGGTTGGTTGCCTTTGGGTTGCATTGCAAACAAACCTCAAAATTGAGGCGGTTACTCTGAGGGGACTTGAGAGCGAGCCGTAGTCCTTGAGGACCAGCAGTGGTGTGGGTGGACGCGCAGAGTTCTGCGAGATTGCGGTTGGGCACACGGATCGCAAATTCCAGGGCCATTTCACTTACTGTTATCGCAGCGCAATAGGTCGAAGGCCAGTTGCGTTCTGGTTCCGCCAACCACAGAAGTCCAGTCCACCACGTCGGTTTCAGTGTTAGAACTACTGCTGGTACTCTGCTCATCAAAGGTCCGCCGGGTTGTCCGCACTCGGACAGTGCCAGTAGGTGAAACCTTGGGTCAACTGCTATATTTCATGAACACGGTTCTTCACAAAAGTCTCGAAGCGGTTTTCGTCGCCAGCAATCTAATGCAATGCTAATTTTCTGTCAGTCAAAAAATAGGCGACACAGGAGGAGAACTCTGGCATTTTAGAGTGTAGTGCCATTACGTCGCCGCTAGAAGGCATGCTAGAAGTTCTAAACGCGCAGAGAAACCGTCTTCAGTGGTGCAATGTGAGTCTTGGTCATAAGTAGCCGAACAGTAAAGCTGCTATCTACTACTGGGTGCCGTACGAACACTGTGACGCCATAGGCACGAGGGCTGGTATCAGCGAACAAAAGTACCATCGCAGTATCATGACCTTGCGATGCCAGTAACAAGCAATGTGGAATGCGCAGGGCAGATAGCACCGGAAACTCTGATACCCATTTTGTCCAAACGTCCTCGATGTCTGGTGGGAGAGACTCGTCCCAAGCGATGAACTGTCGCCACAGCCGTTAGAACAGCAGTCCAGTCTTACGTAAAACGGACCGACGAAGCCCAACAGATCAAAGAGCCTGGAAAAGACTTGCAGAACGGTTCGCTTCGTCGATGGTTGGGTTGAAAGTTACGACAAAACGCCTAGCACAGTGATGAAGATATCATATGATGACCGGTCGCATAGCAAACCAAGTACTTTGGATTTGGAGCTATGCTCAGTAACACTCTCAAGTGAGGGCCCGTCGTTGAAGAATTGGGTGCACAGCAAGGGTGAAATTGAAGCACCCTTTTCCAAGCTCCATTTCAGCATCGGTGATAATGGCATTTGCTCCGCGTTAAGTCTCCAATGCCTCCTATTTTATTGCCGGTTGTGGACTGGGGAATAGGCCGTGATTTTCTAACGCAACGCGGAAGAATGGTTCGCTTGGTATGTCCAATGGTTGAAGAAGCCCAGCTGGAGGAGAATTGTTTGTTTCTCGTCACTGGCAGAGGTCGTAGCAGCGCACATACTACCGGAGCGGTCAGTAAAGGCCGTGCAGAAGAAGCGGCATCAAATGTGATCGTAGGTTTGTGAAGCACTGATGTGACCAGCTGTAGGGAGGTTATAAAGTTGTTGGAGAGCGTCCAGACGAAGGTGTTCAGGCATGGTAAGGAATAATTCAGGGCCGTCAGGACGAAGGTTCCGATGATACAGAATTCCGTATTTCCGTTACAACATTCAAACTCAAAGCGCCGAAGGTGTAGAAATAAGGCTCTCGATAATAAAGTGCAGACGAAGATCACGTAGTTGTTCGTCACCGGTGTTGCTGAGGGTCGAAAGAGATTATGCCAGGCGCAGCAGCAGGAGCTGGCCGAGGTGGATCTACAGGGTAAAGCGATAAGCAGTCAGCATCCTGATGCAGGTGGCCAGACTTAAAGATGGCAGTAGAGGAGAACTCCTGAAGCCGCAAAGCCCCGCGACTGAGTCGTCCGTTGGGTCTTTGAATGAAGACAACCAGCACAGAGTGTCGTGGTCAGTACTTACCGAGAAGTTGGACCATACAAGTAGTGACGAAACTTAGCCCCAGCACTAATTACACCAAGGCATTCTCTTTAAGTCATGGAGTAATGTCATTCAGATGGTGGTAGAAGGCGACTCGCGAATGCATGGATGCAGTCGTATCCGGCTTGTGTTTGGCTGAGAATGACTCCAACGCCATGTCCACTGGCCTCAGTGCGAAACTTGGTGGGAGGGGTGACGTTGAAGTGGGCTACCAGGGGCATATTTCAGCCAGAACAATAATGCGACTAATGCCTCAGCTTGCTCACGCGGCCACGAAAACGTGGCTTCCTTCTTCAGTATATCAGTGAGAGGTTTGGCGATGATAGAAAAGCCTTTTTTGAACCGACCCAAGTAGGAAAACGACCAACAAAGCTGCGAACATCGGCTGTAAAGCGAGGCACAGGAAACTGCTTTACGGCTTTCACTTTATCAGGGTCACGCTAAACACCTTGCACGTCAACAAGATGCCGAAGAATGTTTATGCGGCGCTGGCCGAAATGACATTAGGCTGAGTTTATCTGATAGCGGTAACTTCTGAAACTGAATCTTGTAATATTGACGTCCCGAGTGACCTAGAAATTTCATGGATATCACTACCAATCGTTAACAAGAAAGTTAGTATCGGCGTTTTCATTAATCCTTTTGGTATTGCTAAAATTAGTGACTCTTTGAAACTTTCCTCGGCCTCAGGTATCGACAATATAAATTCCGAGTTCCTTAAAAATACTAAACAGTGGTTCATCTGTAATTTTGTCGAACATATTCTACCATTCTCTTTGCATCGTTGAAATACCGGATGACTGGAAAGTAGGGAAGGTTGTTCCGATTCACAAATCTGGTCATAAACAAGTAATTACAAGTATCGCCCCATTCGTCTAAGCAGCATTCCTTGCAAAATACTCGAGCACATCATATAATCTCAAATTGTAGATCATCTTGATTCTAATTCATTTTTTCATTCATCTGAGCATGGTTTCCGCAAACATTGTTGTGAAACCCAACTGGCTTCCTTCACACACTCTGTACATATCATTTTGGACCTGGGTTCAACCGCTGATTGTATATTCTTAGACTTCTCTAGGGCATTTGACAGGATGTCACATAACCTTTTGTTTTGATTTAAATTAGGTAAACTTAACCTAGATCCTAACGTCCTTACTTGTCTGCGCAATTTTTTAACCAATCGATCGCAATTTGTTACAGTTAACCAATCTGATTCGCCTATGTCCAAAGCACTATCTGGTGTTCTGCAATTTTCCGTGATCGCCCACTCCTATTTCTAATTTATATAAACGACTTACCCGCTAAGCTTCAATCTTAAATTAATCTTTACGCGGTTGATTGTGTTACAGACCGCGAAATATCGAACAATAATGACACTAATTTACTTCGGAATGACCTTGATACCATCACCAGATGGTGCGAAGATTGGCTAATACCCTCAACATTGTTAAATGCAAAGTAATGCATGCATCACGGAAGAGCTCTCTTAATGTAATTACACGATTCAAAATACCCTATTGCAATTAGTGAATTCATATAACTATTTGGGCGTTTATATATCAAGCAACCTATCTTGGGAGCAGCAAAATAACTACATGACTGCTAACGCCAACTGAACAATTCGCTACCTAAGAAGGAACTTTCGCAACATACCATCATCGTTAAAGCTACTCCTTTACAAACCATTAATATGACAAAAATTGGAGAACGCTGTCCTATTTGGACCCCAGTAATAATTTACTAACAAGCGCAGTTCAAGCGATACAAAATCGCTCGGCGCATTTCATTTTAAGTAATTATCACCTTACTGCAAGCGTTTTCAATATGAAACCTACATTCAATTGCCAGATCTCTCGCTAAGCCGCCAACTGATGCGCTTATGTTTGCTTCGTAAAATTTACCATCATGCCACTTTATGCGATACCTTCCTGTCGAGTCGTTTCTACGTTTCCCGACGCCCTGACCATCGACACAAGTTCAGACTATTCGCATGCGACACAAACTCCTTTCATCACACATTTTTCGCTGGCATGATAAGAGATTGCAACCACCTTCCCGAAGAACTAGTGTCCATACCTGATAAAAATTGTTTAAAAAGGCCTTATCCGCCCACTTCTGTGCGTAAACTGCTTCAACCACCTTTGTGTACATTGACCATGCCATTTTGGGTGTTTATTGTTGTTCTGGCTGTTTAGTGTTTTTTTTTTTTCTTTTGCTGCTATAATATGTCTCTACGCCTGAATACGCTATTTACGCGCGGCGTTTATTTATGTTAGTCTACTAATATAGCCTTTGATTGTACATTTCTGCGCATGTGCGTGTCTTTTCGATGCCTTTGCAACCAGTGTCCTAGCCTTCTTTTTTTGTTGTAGTTTGTCTTGGCACCTAGGGGCTCTCCATTCTTCTGCGCGCGTATTGGCTTTTCAGTCGTGTAATCATTCATTCTGGTGTTGCATTTCTTTCTCCTGTACCTTATATGCTGTCATCACACCTATTCCCCTCTGTAACGCCCTAGCCAAGCGTTCCGGGTACAATAAATAAATAAATAAATAAATAAATAAAAAGTAAATAAAAAAATAAATAAATAAATATCCTGAATTCCTGCTTGGCGCAAAAGTGCAAGTATGTCAGACAGGTTCGTAAGAGCGTAAAATAGGAAGCAAACGAGGGCGAACACACTATAACGTCTTCCACGAAGCGTAAACAGATAGACCATTCAAATCATCTAAGAAGAGAGTCCGTCATGCGCTCGAATGCTCAGGCGCATTGGGTAAACTGGAAGGCATTACCTTGAACTGGTACCGACCATCAGTGGTGACAAAAGCGGTTTTTTTGTCGAAGTCATCTACAGAAATCTGCCACTAACCGGAACGGAAGTAAATGGAAGAAAAGCATTGGCACCATGTAGACACTCAAGGGCATCATCGATGCGGGGCAGGGGATATACATCCTTCTGTATGATTTTGTTGAGGTGGTGATGGTCGATGCAAATGCTCGAAGTGCCATTATTGTTCTTCACTAATAGCAAAGGGAAGGCCCATGGACTGCAGGATGGTTAAATGATGTCCTTTTCAACATTGTATCGACTTCGCTTTTTATGATAGTGCGCTCGGCATGCGGCATGCGGTAGCGTCGTCGGTGAATGTCACTAGAGTCACCAGTGTCGATACGGTGCTTTGCCGCTGTCCTTCGTCCCAAAGGACGATCTTGGAAGTCAAAAATGTCAAAGTAAGAAAGCAGCAGGCGGGGAAGATCAAGGGCTTGCTCTTGTGAAAGGACCTGGCTCAGCATTGCCATCACCTTGTCAGTGGACGCTGTGGCAGCTGCATGAATAAAGTATGAATAAAATATGAACTTGACCCTTTCTAGTCGTGTAAGGGGCACACTGACCCAAGCGAGATTCTTTTAGGTAATACTTGTGCATGAAACCCAAAGTTTAGTATAGGTAGAGACAGTGTGCTGCCACTGATGGAAACGACTGTGTGAGGCAGCGTTGCATTTCGCGTCAGCAGAACATCAGTCATTGGAGTAATGGCATACTCGCCTTCAGCAAGGGGGCCAGGGGCAGCCAACAAAACATACTGGGTGGCCTAAGGCAGGAGACAGGTGTGCGTAGTTGAACACAAGCCGTTCGGGGGAGTGTCATCTGCCACCGGTGCACTAGGTAGCTTCTGACTAGGAAACCTGTGGACCAGTCGATGAGCACTGAATGGTCCGCTAAGAAGTCAAGGCCTAAGATGCCGTCATGTGGGCAGTTTGTAATACGGCATACCAAACAACTACTGTACGGCCAGCAATCGTAACAAGAGGGGTACACATTCCAGCTGTTATGGGCGCTTCACCACCAGCTAGTCGTATATAAGATATGGCAAGCGTCAGGACCTTATGAATGCGAGAGCGGAGATTTGAGCTTATTACCGATTTTGTCACCTCAGTGTCAATGACTGCACGGACAGGAATACCGTGTACTTCAATTTCTAATAAAGTGGCCCTAGTAAGGACGGTCAGAAGATAATTTTCGGGCCAAGTTTAGAATACAGCTTCGCCTCCGGTAGCTGCATTCATTAGTTTACCGGCGAGTAGATGTTGGAGGTGGTCGGAGGTGACGGTCTTCGATACTGCGTTGAGCGAGGCTGATGTCGGTACTGTGAGGGCGAGCGGTCTAATCGGGACGTCCAAGTGGCGGAGGAGTAATCTGGTTGCTTGTGGTTTCGAGATGTAAAACGGCGGGGCGTACTGTCGAACCAGTCAGGGTAGATGTTTTGGAACCAGCGGCGCTGAAAATATGAGCAACATGCCCCACACGCCAGAAGTTAAAGCAGATGGGCCGGTCGTCTGGTGTTCTTCACCTGGATTGTGATACCAGGAAGAAGCATAGTCGCAGCATCCGGAGGTGCTTGTTGCACTGGTTGGTGGCTCACCGAACAGACTAGATGGATGTCCATGGCTTCTTCGAAGCGCCGGAATTCCTTGATTATAGCGTCGACCGTTTTCCACTACTTGCAAATGAGCTGATTGAAGGCATCATCAGCGGTCGCTTTCAGTACGTGGCCAACTTTTTCTTCGTTCATTCTGTCGTCTGCGCGGTGGCAAAGGGACAGAATATCTTGTTTACATTTTACTTACGGCTCGGTCGATGACTGAGCGTGAGTCGCGAATTGATTTTTTTGTACGAAGCAAGCTGGCGGCCGTATTTCTTTCTAAATACCTCACAGAGTTCTGCTTTGACGCGTCCCAACCAGAAAGGTATTTTTCGTTTGTTTCATGCCATGTGAGTGCTGGTACCTTGAAAAGGAAAGGAACATTTTGTGCATTATATTTGGGTACCAGTGGTTCAGGGAACTAACTTGTTCCACAAGTTTTATCCAGTCTTCAACGTCGGCGTCATCGGTACCGGGGAAGTTTCCAGGCTCACAGGGCTCAACCATGACTACGAACGGTGCCGCCTGAAACCGAGGTGTTGGCAGTCCTCACGGTTGAACCGATCTGATGCCAGCTTCGGAGATGCGTGGCGATGGAACTTTACCCAGCACCATAACAAAAGATATTACGGGGAAAATGGTATATTGCAAATGATTAAAAATGCCACACGGAGGGGAACACAACACTGCACAGTCTCAAGTGGTGCAGCCTGAGTGCGAGATGGCACGTCCTGTTCCTCCTCGTCACTCCACCGCCCACCACACCAGCTGTCTATGCTAGTGCGCGAGGTTTGCGCGGTGTGCGTGAGGTCTGCGCGGTGGCCGCCATCTTTGCGCTTATGCGAGAAGATTTTTGGATAGAAGTGACTATAGGCCAACAAAAAAAAAAGCTGGGGTAGGTATTTCTTTGCAGTTGCCTCAATGCCTTGGCTTGTGCAACGTCGAGTGTGCTGGATGGAAGCGACTTCCCTTCAGCGTGGCTGCATTACCCTCACTCTTCTCAATTTTTGCTTCACAGCAGCACCTTTTTGATGGTCGTTTTTGCCATGCATACGCGTGTCTATGCTGTCATAATTTTATCTGGCTGTCATTTTAGGCAGACCTAATTGAATGTTTTCAATAGCTCAGATTGTTAGAGAAGTTGGCCTTTATACCACAGTTTTACACTATAACACACATCATTAGGATTTGTCGAGGTTTGATCCCGGGAATTTATGCTTAATCTAATTATGGCACCCAAATATGAGAACGCATGATTTATCACAAGTATTTTCAATTGCTGATGGGCAGCATCTCTGAGTAGTGCTGCTGCTATTTGCGAGCAACATGCGCTATTCACGCCACTGACCAACCTCAGGGAGGCAACTTGCCTGCTTCTACTCGTCTGCACTACAATCAATCTGGAGTATGCTGAGCCGGCAGCTACCACACCTAAATTTCTCCATAGGTTGTTTACTCTTTTAGCAGGCCTAGAATATTTTTGTTCTTTGCCACATACTTTGATGCTTGATGTATTTGTTATCACGCCCTTACGTTCGTGGTAAAGCTTGGACATATAGGGCAGATAATATTTTTAGTCTTAGGTATTGTGCCTTCCATTCCATTCAATGAAACAGCAAAGAAGGAATATTTGTAGCTCGAAGAGGTTTGTATGAAAACTATAAAATTGATAAAAAAAGCGCATAAAACAACCTGGTTTGGGGTTCTTCAATGAATTGGGAGTATTTGAGTATGTTCTTCATGGGATCATATTAGGTCAACTAAAAGTGCCCTAAATAGTTTGGAGACCACTGTTTGGCAAGAACCACAAGCTGGGCTCTAAGGCAGAACTCAGGTTTTTTAAAAAAGACGCTTTACAAAACAGGCCCCACACAAGCTGAACAATCCTAGGAGAACAAAAACATCATATGGTACCAGATTACGTATTCAATTGGGAATAACCGTATGGTGTACATGATAGTGTCAATATCCTTTTTTTTAGATCCGTTGCAAAACGTTTCAGAATAATCCCGCGTAACTGCACTGCACAAAACTATGGTCAATATTTTTCCGTAGATTGAACAAGTGGCAAGTGTCTGACCAAAGAATAGACATTCCTTTTTTGTGCAGCCATTTGTTTGCTGGAAGCGTTTTTGAATGAAGCCTAACGAAATACCGTTTTGGCATTTGGCGGCACGCACATACGCTTGACACGGGCTATGAACCCATGCCTGCATAGCTCTATGATTGCGCCTTACATTCCTCTGCATAACATTTCCAATGAAAGAAAAGAATTTCATTCAGATGGGGCTGCCTTCTAGGAGAAGCGAAGTAGTGCGTCATGACACTAATGAGCACCGAGAGTTGGCGCCTTGATTTGTGGTGTTTATCCACCTTTATTTCGGCGGGTGTCACGGCGTCGTGATGGTGGAGGAAAACCATGGCCCCATGTAAGAAATGTTTTGCATAAAGACAGAAATGCAACTACACCGACTGGAGAATGTCGCTCTCCGGACTGCTTTCATGCAAAAAGAGACACGCCAGCGGGAAGCAGAACACGCACAAGCTATGCAAACATTGTCTCTCGCGTTCCACAAGCTGAGCTCGTTGCAACGCAAGCATATGGCGTTCACACCACAGAGCAGGGCCCATGTGGTTGCACCTTAGCCGAAACTACCCTCACGCAGGACGTCACTCGCAAGGCACAGCTCAAAGACTGCTGCTGACCCGCAGATCATGTTGATTTCGCAGTAGCCCGCGGTGACTTTAGCGAACGATTCGCTAACAACCCATTCGGTTTCATTTGCATGATTTGCGAGCGCCTGGAATTTCAAACCGATTTACGAAATTCTCCGGCTCGTATAGTCCAGTAATAATGTTTAATCGTCTAACGGTGCCATACAGAGCAAATATAAACAGCGATGTGCAAGTTGATATCCATGCAGCATCAACATCAAGCTCCTCCTGTGAAGGCACATTTCACTTACGTGTTTTACCGATTCCTATAAAAAGTATTCAACGACATTTTTTTGCACAGTTTAATGGCGCTTTTCTGATGGATCCAAGAGGTAAATACGCCCTCGTGTCGGTATTTGGGCGCACGTTAAAAGGTCCCCTGTTAGTGAAATTTTATCCAGAACCTTCCACTTTGGCGCGGTTTATCCCCTGAGTTGAATAAGCGAGTTCAACCACATAATGAGTTTTGATGTTGAACGCTCTTAGCCACGGTTATCAAACCTCCGCGAATAAATGTTATCGAAATCAATGATAAATGGCTCTTGATGCAGCCTGAGGAAAGGGATCGAGTGAATTTGCAATTAAGGCAGTGGCAATAGAACCATGTTACCTCATCAGAGACGAAAGTACGGAGACGTGTTTTACAAAGCGCCGAGCGCGATTTATTGTGTTCGTTCAAGGCCCTGAATGTGGTGGCGTGCTCTGGAGATGCGATCACCCCCATGCCGACAGTCATGCTATCACACCAAGGAGCCTTTCCTAACAGAGAAAAATATCAGCAATGGTATTAGTTCACCTAACTAAATCTACGTGAAGACGTATTTCTGGTCTCTCAAAAACTATTAAAGGCCTTTATTTTGAGCAGTGAAGGACTAAAATGGGCGCCAAAAGGATGTGAATCCAATATCCAGCTTCTAAGCATAAACATTTTTAAGTGCTTACACAGTTTCTAGAAGCTTTGCCACCGATGCCAGCCTCTCTCTGGCTAACGATGCACGGGCCTGCGCGCACAAGTAATCTTTCCCTAAAATCAGTGAGTATGCTATTGTAGAGTACAGTCACGTAAACATCTAAAGCACAACCGTGCAGGCAACCTTTAGAACCGATCCAGTGCTCACTGCCACGCGTCCTGAACGGCTAACAAGAAGGAAACGGGCAAGCGAGAGAAGCTTCGTAAATGACGTTTATCACACAGCAAACGTACGTCGATACAAAACCAGAGTAAAAACCACATGCCCTAACAAACTCCCAAAGTCTCGCCAATAAAATACATACAATGTCTTAAGACCAGTCTGTTTTACAGCCTCACGATGTCCTAGAAAGTTGTTTTACTAAATGTAAGGCTTACCTAAGGCACGGATACAACAGGCAGAAATCCCTGCACGGCCATGTAGATACGGTGTCCGCGTACTGTCGTCACGATGTTCGTGGAATCGTTTCCGTATCGTCGCAATTGTGCAGGCCGTGGTTTCGCAGGACGACGGTGCGACGCCTCTTCCCAAACGCACGCGCCCGTCACCGCTGGTCCGCCAAGGCGTGGGTTGGCGGAGTGTCGGGAGACTGCAGCCGATGCATCGTCGTCCCGCTCCCGCCCAGGCTTGTGTGGTGACGTCGTTGCCTCGGGTCGAGGTACCCGCGGCTTCGCTCTTCAGGAGCCCTGTGTCTTCCTCCACCCTGCCTCGATCTCCCATCTTCCTCATCGTCTACTTTGATCTCCTTCGCCGTAGTTGCGGAGATTGTTCTGTACTCATGACAATACCACCTCTTTAGGAGTTTTTTTCCCCAAAAAACCTTTAACTTTTAACAAACAGAACTCATTCACGGCATTGGCCTGAAATGTAATACGTGTCACCATCAAAAATCCATAAGAGAATAGCCGACGATTGAACTAATACCGGCAGTGGTCTTGAGCAGGATTTCGTACAGAATCCTATAACAAGATAAGCCACACCGAAAAATAGCAAACTCGACATGGTCAGCAGAGGACCACTGAGGCCACCCTCAGTCTCCAAATCCTCCCGTTCACAGAAAAGGCATTATAATGAGTCTTTGGTTGGTCATTGCACAAATCTGTGAAAAAAAACGTGCGTAAAAAAATGGTGGCGGCAGGGTGAAACAAAATCTGGAAGGGCCATGCATAAAAGACCGCTACCTCACGCAAAAAGAAACAACTATATGCCATGAGAGAATGCGTAACTTTTTAAGAACTGCCAACAACTCTCTCTCTCATTAAAATACGTTTGGGAGTCTCCACAAGAACCGACAACCTGGGATCCCTTTTATTCAGAAAAAGTTATTAATAAAACAACACAGTAGACACCGATGGCCCGAGAGAAGATAAGCCTATTTATAGCTCCTAAAGGTATCACAGGAAACACAAACCGAGCCATTGCGCTCTCTTTGTCTTTGCAAATAGAAGAACGGCATTGTGCTTTTACCAAAAAAAGCGTAAACGTCACCGCGTGGGCCCCAAGTCCATTAACATGTTTTTACTCAGGCAGGACAACCAAATTTTTGAAAGGGTCAAAACAATAAAAAGTTCACACCACATACACACTCGTATAGTATTGTGTGAAAAGCGGTGATGCAGCCCACCAAGATACACAGAACCCCTCGAATCACGGTCCTTGCAAATACAGTTAACATACACTGTCACCCCCCCCTTACAAAAATTGAAAACGCTTCTTTTCCTATGCGCAGCAACACGATCATCTGCCTGGACTTAGGAACATGATATGATGACTACACCCTGTAAATTAAGAAATACATGTACAGACCGTGATTGTTGAAGCAGTTTGGTATATAAAATTGTGCGTTTAACTATATTTCTGCTCAGTTTTGGGGAGATATGCAACATCTTCCAGCCAAAGTGATTATGTCCAGTGACATGTTCTGCGTATGACAACTGGAACATTTGAATGTTAACATGAGTCCTGTAGGGGTAAACTTACGAACAGGCACAGACACCAAGAACGGCATTTAATATATGCGGTCGAAACGTTTCGTAACCTGATCAGCTCCTTCATCGGGGGTGCCTGTTTCGACCACAAGAAGAAGTTATATATGAAGTGGATTCTTTTTTCTGTTTCTATGTTCCCGCCCTTGTGTGGCGGAGGCCACGAGCAGAAATGTCGGCATGAGTACCTCGAAATCTATTCAAACGTTCTCTGAGTCTCTTGCATATGCGAGGACTCGGGGAGGATTCTTTGCGGCTAATTCGTTTCGGTGTCCATCACCGGCGCCCCATTAAAATAATGCCGCAGTTCACCTTTTGTCAGTGTGCAACCAAACCACTGAGCTCAATTTAGGACTTGCGGACGTCGTATTTGTGCTTTCGCCATTGTGCTAGAAACTTCCTGATTTCGCCGACGTAACTGGACAAGTACTGTGCCAAATGAATCTTGTGAACGAAATATTGGATTTTTTTGGAAGCCGTCCAGGGGTCTCTTGGTCGGGGCTTCAGCCGTCAAAGCATTGACCAGGGCTTGTTGGCGGCGATGATGTCTTCCTTCCGAAGAATGCGGGATAATGTTTCAGTGGCTTCTTTACGAACGGGGAAGGAAGTAGCCGTCATAGAAAACCTGAAGAAAAATGGCTACACGAGGAACTTTTCATGACGCGTCCAACGCCATCTCCACAGATCAGGCATAAACCATGAAACTTCAGTCATTTGGACAGCAAGAGTCAAAACCCCTCCTGTACCTCCGCCGCCAGCCACTACCTCACAGCCCTCCACCCGACTAGCCAGCCGCATTTCCCTCCGCTATGTTGAAGGGATGAGTGAAAGTTTATTCCAGATTCGTCTGGTGGAAGCCATTCTAGTTTACTACACGCCTGCGAAATCGTGTAGACGCCAACGGGTCGTTTACAGAATGGTTTGCGTAGAATGCCGATGCAGTTCAGATGGCAAGACACGGAAGTTTTCGACATGCCTCATAAAGCACAAAAACGACGTCCGCAAGTCTGATAATAATGCAGTGCATTGCGCGAGCAATTTGCAAAAACTGGACAGATAATTGATTCGGAGCGCGCACAGATGTTTGGCACTGAAACAACTGACTCACAAAGAATTCTTCTCGAGTCCTGGCGTATACAAGGAACTCGAGAAGGGATGAATAGATCCCTTGCTGGCCTTCGCAACATATACGCCCATAGCTTTGGCATGCGCAAAGGCAAGAAAAGAGGAAAGGAAAACAACCAAAAGAAGCCACGTTTTGCACCTGCCAGTTGCAGACTAAAACAGTCACCGCAAATAAATATGTTGAGTAGGCTACGAAACGCTGGGACCGCTTTTAATACACGCCCTTGGTGGGTGCCCTTGCCTGTTCTACAGCTGCAACATTGAATATTTCTCTTCCTGTAGAAAGAAGGAAAGCTCCTTTGGGTAGATTACTCGAAGGAGATGAGCGTGTTGTAATTGGTGTCTTGGTTCCTTGTCAGTGCGTGCGTTCATGCATGTGCGCACATGCGATACTCTGTGTGTGCCTGTGGGTGCATTTCTCTTTGTACAGGTGCATTTGTTTATTGCGACCTTTTCTGCGGAAACGCATTGGCATTTGAGAAGTCTTGTTTGAACGGAAGTTTCCACCCGTAGGGCTAAATTTTAACTTCAAGTGGGCCTATCACTACCCCAGATATGAAGGTAACCACTATAGTTTCTACGTAGTGACCGCTTGAAGAACACAACTTGCACAATGGGCTGCCAGAACGCGAAGAGTACTCAGGCATTGCAATTTGAAAAAAAGGACGAATAGTTCGGCTGCCTCAGAATATTGATGTCATAACTGCTGAGAGATAAGTTAGCCTTCACCACACTTCCACCAAAAACATAACCGATCTTGAGCGCGTTCTCAAGAACGACAACTTAGCGTCTTTGTTGCAGATAAAATAGGCCAAAATACCTAATACTGGGAGTAGGATCGGCAAAATATTTAATTGCAGTTTTTGTTTTAGCTGCTGCTCCAAAAATGGCTGCATTTTCCGAGTCGCAGCTGTTTTACATCATCAGCGTATGTTTCGGAGAATGCACAAAATGAAACAGACTCCCAGAACAACCACGCCATTGGTTCAAACTGTGTGAGTTCTTTTTTCTGAAGTATAGTATAAACGCGCAAGGTTGCGCTCTGTTACAAAAAGGCAGTGGTGGACAAACAATGAACCTTAAACAAGAAGAAAGAAAAACTTAACCTAGCGGTTTGGCAGGATGTTAATATAACAAAAAACAATGAAATCGAAATAAAGGAAGTGCTCAGTTGATAAAAATAAATAACATTATACAAAGAACGCCTACTTTCTACTTGCGCTTCTCTATTCTGATGCAAGCTGTACACTTCTAGGACAAGAAATTTAACAATGGTAGTTTTCGTATCAAAATCTTCGTGGTGATTATGTCTATATGAATTCCGTAGAACCCTGCAAGACTGAAGGGTAGTAGGTTTTGATGTTGTAATAACAGTCACGCATCCACTTGTGAAGATGTATGTGCCTTGACAAAGCTGCCTTCTGCTTGAACTCATAGTAGTAGGAAACAGAACAAAGTCAAACTGAGCAGCTTACAAATTAACCTGTCGTGGTGGCTCAATGGCTAATGTATTGTGCTGCTGAGCCTGAAGAAGCGGGTTCGCAACCCGGCACCGGCGGCCGCTTTTCTGATGGAGGCAAAAAGCAAAAACGCCTGTGTATTTGACATTTCGGTGCACATTAAAGATGCCCAGGCGGTCAAAATTATTCCAGAGCTCTCCACCACCACGCGCCTCATCACCAGCGTTGTGTCGGCTGGTTACTATCTCCAATCAAATCAGCCAGCTTACAAAGTACTATAATTACTAAACAATCAAACTTTACACTTTTGCAATGATTGTCTTGATTGAAATGGTCTTTTTGAATCCAGAAATTGTTGTAGACCAAAAGTTTAGATTTGCAAAACAGGTCAAACATCCGTGATTCATTTAGCCCTCGCTTCGGCAGAAATCAAATATTCCGTATTCCAGAAAATCTTGCCATTAGAAAGTTATAGCGGAATATTCCTCTCAAGTGCACACTTCTTTTAAAATTTTCTAAACAAAGAATAATTTACGGCTGCAATTAACGTTTAAATTTTACACGTATGCGCTTCTCATCTGTGAATTCTTCGAGAATAAGACCTGTATTATAGTTTATCTTAAAATATTTCACTAAAGCCGAAATATTACCTTCCTATTTCTTTACTGAAGTTTCTAGCGTGGATTGCTGATTGGTCACATGACATGCATCTTACCCTGCGTTAGTGCTCAGATGGTATGTGTAGTTGTTTTTTTTATTTTTTTTATTCTTGTCTGTATTGATTGCTTTCGAACTTTTTTCTCATTTACTTTATGTATTGCTGGGACAGGGCTTGAAAGTTTCTGTGTATTGTCACCTTTCCTTGGCTCTTTGTCTAGCTTGGAGAATTTTGAGTAATTTACTATATAAAGCCACTTATACATTTTGAATTCTCATCGGTTCATTATGGCTCGCGCTCATTGCTATTCTCTTACAGGATTCTTTAAATGGCTGAAGTATTTAGGTCTGGAGGTTATAATTTTTGCTCTTCCCTTTTGTTCAATGCTATGATTCTTATGGTTTCCAAATTCGTGGAAGCCATTTTAATGGTATATCCAAAGAACAGCTCAGCTGTCATGTAAAGATACAAAGGTTGTAAACCCTTATAAATTTTTAGGAACAAGCAGCCAATTCAGTGCATGCTGCTTATTCTTTAATGAAGCGGATGCTGCTGCTGCTAACACTAAGTCACTTCCGGGGCACGGAAACAGATTTCTTCAACAAAAGCTACAGCTCAAAAAATTTTGATTTCAGGCTGACACTTTACAATCAATAAACGATGTAGGTTGTTTTACACAAAAAAATGCTCTAAGTACCTTAGTTTACGTTGCCAACTATGAAGGCTAGAGTATTAGGCACATCAGATACAACAAGCTACAGTTTTCCAGGGGCGTAATGGGCCGCGACTAGAAACAAGAAGGAATACATTAGGAATAATAAAATATTAGCCAATTGAATATGAGGAATCATTCTGGCAATGTAACAAATACTTTTACAAAAAATTGGTGGTTTTATTTGGTGGTATCGAAGCCGGGTCTTCCTAGTAGGGTGCGAGCGTATTACGGAAGGTAGCACATTATCGCTGCTTTACCGCATGGCCAAGGGTAGTGCGTTTACCGTTTTTTTGTATTGCCTTACACGGGCTGGTAACACCATGTGAAGAAAAAGAGAACTGCGTGCAGGGTAGAGCTGATTCTGCTGAAATAGTTCTCCAATAAAAATGTCAACACGCGTGCCGCCTTATGAGTAGAAAAAAGCGGGGATATCATTGTCAATTCGATTCCGGCAGCAAAACTTCTCCGGGCCGCCGAAAAGATTTCGCATTCCCAATCCTATTCCATCTTTAGTGTAGCTGTGAAATGGTAGGCACTGGTACCTTAAAAAGTTGGCCACGGGCTTTTTCTCTCCGCGCTTGAAATGTGCAAAGAGCATGCAGATTGAGTCATCCAAGACATGGCAAAGCCAGGTAGAGCGACCGCGCCACGCCGAAAAAGAGCGGGGAGTGTACAGATGAAACTGCCCGAAAGCGACAGGTTTGAACAGAAAGGAAGGTAGACAGCAAAACGACCATTCGGGATCTGCGACAGATATACCTATCTTAACAGGTTCTTAACTACTTAATTTGCGTTGGTTAGTTACAAGGACACGACACATAAAGCTATACCATGATTTTATGGATCACTTTTCCGGAAATACACGAAGTGTTTTACGCATGTCGTAATAATGAATTTGGCATGCAATGCCAAGCCAATGGGGAGTTCTCAACCACAAAGCACTGTACGTGGCCCGGACTATTACAAAGTTTTAATGATCTTGAATGTTTTAAGGTAGGAATTTGTCCTTCAGTGAACCAAATTAGGCTATTAATGATGATGTTGAGCATTGTTGAACCCTTATATGGTGACTTGAGTTCTGACAAAACGGTAGATTTTTGGGTCTACAGGCCAAAAACAGCTGTGGTTTTATTCACTGTGAGTTGCAACGCTGAGCAACTATCAACTTCGACGTCGCGACTTGAAGGACCAGATCACCGAGATTCTTCTTGCTTGAGTACATTGTTGATTCTGGATTACTACAAATATGAGAATCCGTGTGTGAATCGGCCACCGTGTTTACGAAAAATCGTTTCGACTGGGGTCTTGACTATCTCCTTGACGAAGAAACCCTAAAAGTCTTAATGGAAATAAAAATCTTAGCTCTTGAAGGACTCGCACGGTCGCCGTTTACAGGCTCACATCCAGAGAAAACCAGGTTCGCCAAAAATATTTACACGTATGAAGTTTTTCTTTACGTCTTATTACATAGATCTCGTCATAACTCTTTTTTAGTTTTCCGAGAGGTCTACGAAGTCTTGCAGCATTTCACCTCATGTTGTAAAAGCAGAAATGCGAAACTTCCAGCAGCGCCCCCCCCCTTCCGGCAAGTCTTTTTGGAGACCAGAACTATGTTCACGGAACCACAACCAAGATCTGGTTAAGTTCGACCTTCGCTGGAGTACCTAGAATACATCCTTTTATCATGAGAAAGTAAATTTATCATCAATAACGTTTGCAACACATATCAGATAATAAACGCTGCAATGCTTTCATTGATGAAGGTTACCGTAATGCAGTTTCTGGATACATTTCCCACAGTCAAAACAACAAAAAGCTGTAGTTGGCGTAAAAAAGTTATCTGTTTCTAACACACCTAAAATTGGCGAAAGCGCCCCAACTCATCACAGTGCACATCAGCGATGCTGCCGAAAAGGTCACTCCCCAAGCCTCGACACATCATACAACCCAAGCAGGACCTGGTCGATTGGTGCCTATAGGTGAGTGCGAGAGACCTAAAACAAGGCTTCGGGATTTTTTGTTGGTATACCAAAGCGCAAAACGTAATCTCCTCTAAAAGGGTCAACCCACCTGGGAAGCGAGCGCGCCATAAGGCGTAAAGGGGGAGCTTGCGCGCCCTTCTCACATTCATAAAAGCACATACAGACAGTCCCATGGTATAGGCAGGAATACAGAAACACAATGCTCAACAGACCCAGAACTGCCTTTTGTGAGCACAACAGGGGACACACTCGAAGATCAAGCTAACACACTCGCAGAACATTTGCAACAACCATCTAGTTCTGCTCACTACACTTAGCCCTTTCAGGCAACAAAAGCATCTGCACAAAAGACACCCTTACTTGACAACAGGAGGTTAGAATCTACTTACAACGGTAAACTTGCACTTCATGAGTTAAGGGGTGCCCTGATCATCGGTGAGCCTACAGCTCCGGGTGTAGGCAACGTTCCATACACAATGATGCTACACCCACACGCAGAACACTTGCAGACCGTTCATCACTTAAACGACAAGATGTGGTTTTCGGGGCGCCTATTTATTTCCGTTAGTGGTAGTGGTAGCGATAGTGGTAGCCTTTCTTAAATAGGGAAAGCTTCCCACATTACACAGAATTTATTGTCCTATCGCACTGACAAGTTGCGTGTGCAGTGGTCTCGAGAGGATGATAACGGAATGCTAGTGTACTTTTTGTCTTCATTAGAGCTTCATTAATTCAGAGCTTCATTTTGTCTTCATAATGTACTTCATTAATTCTTCATTAGAGCTTCCAGGCACGCGTCAGAGTAAGGCCATCCACCAATAAACAAATTGTGGCCTTGGAGTCATATATAAAAGATGCTTCGTTGACAATTAATATTGCATTAGAATATTTGTTGATATAAGAAAACATTTGACAAGGCGGTGCGCTACGGTATCTTTATTGATTTATTTCCACTGGAATATCAGGTATCATGTTCAACGCATTTGAAAGCTACTTGTCTGACATAATATTTCTGGTGAGAGCAGATTCTGTACTTTTCAGAGTTCATGTACAAGAAACTGTTGTGCAGGAGGGCGATGTATTGAGCTGCGCATGGTTTATTATCAAAATAAAATTACTTGCAATGCACTGTCTCGAAAAATCTCTAACTCTATGTATGCACACAATGTGCAGCTGTCTTTGAAATCTTGTAATCTATCAATTTCTGAGTGCCACGTCCAGATTGGCGTTAAAAACTGTCTCACTGCGCAGATCAAAAGGAGTTTAAACTGAATCCTACAAAAGGCACCCGCCTCGTATTTTCGAAGAGGCGCGGGATATACGCGGATCCTGACAATACACTAACGGCAACTCAATTCCTGTAAAAAAAGGAATTTCAGTTTTTAAGAGCAGTTTTAGATAGAATAAAAGTCACATTCATTTCTCCCTACAGACAAATGAACCCTAAATTTCTGTACACAATCAACATTCTCAAGCTCCTGCCACACCAGTACTATGCGGCAGACAATTCCTCTTCGTGTTTTTACCTGTTTATTGTAATCTCACTTGGGCTATAGGAGAGGGGTTTATGGGTCCGCAATAAACAGGTTCCAATGTGTTCGACTCACTGCTGCACTAGGAGCTTCCCTTTTTGTGTGGTAGACTGCATATTAGCCGTTTCCAGTCTTTACGCATAGTTTGACAAATGGTACTGGTCGCCCCAGTGAGCCTGTGTTGACTTGCTATACGTCTCTAAAAGTTTATCAATGGATACCCATCCTTTTATCCCTCTTAAAAATGATTCTTCTAGATCTCAGATTTTTTTAAAAGCGCCCAAACATTTCTGAAGCCTTCTCACTCCGAGTCAAAGAGAATGTATATTTACTGGCTGCCACCTTTACAGATACCTGTAAAACATCCTGTAGTACAGTTTAACCCCTATTGTGAGTTAGGCCTTTTGCAATGCGAGTGCAATTCGTAAATCTTTAGAAACTTCGGGTGGCAAAAAGCGTAACTTTGCAGCACTGCGTGTTTTTACGGGAGAGGTATCAATCATCCGAACATTACAGCGATGTGGCCAAAAAATCATCCACCGGGTCTTGTGCTGCTCACGGTGACAATTTTACTGCCAGAGGCTCAGTAGTTGTTTTCGTCCTTTGAGAGACCACGGCTGGCACAGGTGATTACTTTTTCCCCTCGTTTGCTTTTGGACGAGGACGCCACCAAGCCTATAACACTGGCGTACGTGTGCATTTCCGTTTCGGCGTTTTCGTCGAAATGGGCGAGCATGGGCGGGCTTCGCAGGCATTGTTGCAACTCGCACAATGCTTTTTTCTTTGCCGCTTCTCGAGCTGAAAGCGCCCGTATATGCGCACAGTCCCAAAAATCATCGCACGGCCTTTTCGTCTTTCGGTCTGGGGAATTTCTGGGGAAGTTCGCTATGGCTGAAGTTTTCACTGGGTATAGCAGGACTCCTTCGGCGTTCATGACATGGCCCAAAAACGTGAGTTCCTCGTACGTGAAGCGCCACTTTCCAGGCTTTAGCGTTAACCCCGACGTACGGATGGCCTAGAGTACAGCCTGCAACCTTGCAGTGTGTTCGTCGAAAGTCCGGAAGAATACCACAATGTCGTCGAGGTATAGGATGCAAGTGTGCCACTTAAGTCTAGCTAGCACAGTGTTCATGACTTTCCGAAACGTTGCTGGCGCCGTGCATAACCCAAACGGCATCACCTTGAACTTGTAAAGGCCGTCTGGGGTTATGAATGCAGTCGTCTCTCGGTCTCTCCCATCTACCATCTACTTCAATTTGCAAGTAGCCTCTCCAGATCCATCGATGAGGAGTATTTTGCATGGTCGAGGTGGTCGAGGGCGTCGTCGATTCGCAGCAGGGGGTACAAGTCCTTTTTGTTAATGCTGCTCAATCGCCTGTAGTCCACGTAGAACCTCAGTGAGCCGTCTTTTTTTTTTCGCCATTATGACCGGAGCAGCCCATGGGCTTGTCGATGGCTGTTTAACGTCGTCGCTAAGCATGTATTCGACTTGTGTGCGGATGGCTTCCCGCTCCTTCGAAGACACACGGTACGGTAACTGTCGGGTAGGTCGGGCTCCATCATCGGTTATAACTCGGTCTTTCGCTAGGCGTGTGTGACGTAATTTTGAGTTCGACAAAAAACACTCGTTGTAGCGACGCAGCAAATCCAATGATTTGTCCCGGTTTTCGTGCGACAGCGCCGGGCTCACGTCGAAAGGATGCGGCAGCTAAAAGCGTCTCCGCATGCGCGTTGAAAGTTGGCGACCACGATCGCTTGACTTATTTTGCGCGGTTCTTCGAGGAACGCAATTGTTGTGCCCTTGTTTAGATGCTGGTACTCGTCGGTGAAGTTAGTGACGAAAACGTGGGATTTGCGTTGCATAAGGCGCGCAATGCCTCTTACGAGGAAGGCACCACGGTCAAGAAGCAAACTTTGGTCACTATCGACAATACCGTCGATGTGAGGAGCAGCATCCTCACATTAGACGGTGATCATCAAGCTTGCGCGGGGTGGCCGGGTGACGTGATCATCGGCGATCCTTACAGCAGCATGGTGTTCTTTGTTCGGCTGCGGCGTCGTGGAGTGATCGGAGGCAAATGGTTTTGACTTGGTCTGCAGATCAATTATTGCGGCGTTGTCCGTCAATAAGTTCATTCCGAGAATTGCGTCACGGGAGCAGTTAGGCAAAATGACGAACGCGGTAGCTTGCGTGGTGCCGTCTATGGTGACGCGCGAGGTGCACGTTCCATTTGGCGTTACGAGATGGTCTCCTGCTGTGCGTATGGTCGGACCGTCCCTTCTTGTCCTAACATTCTTCAGCTTACACGCGAATGACACCCTGATTACCGAGTAGTCGGCTCCCGTATCGATGAGGGCGACTACGTCAAAGTCGTCGATGTACCACTGGACATGGGACGCTGCTTTTCTTGACATTCGTCTGCGTTGGTGCGTCGTATCTCGAATTCTGCTTCTTGATAGTTGGGCACTATGGGTCTTCGTTATTGTCGTCTTGACAGGGGCAGTCTCGGTGATGTCGTGTAGGCGTCAGACCGTGGGGCTGTCATCGTGTTCGCCCCCGCACAGGGCACCTTCAGTAATCTTGGTGACAGTATTGGCGACACCACGGACCCCGAGCCCCCCAACATAATCTGTAACCCACTGGGGTGATGTGTTTTAAGGTGAAGGGTAGAAACCTCAAACTGTGTCCATCGGAGCCCAGGTCAAGTTCTGGCGGATGGGCTCCCTGTCTGTCTACCAGGCACGTAGCTCCGGGACCTCTTCAGATATCAGGCAAAGGCTGACAAAGAAAGTACAACCGTAACAAAGCAAAAACAAAACAAACACTTAACAAAAAAGGTAACCTAGAATTGCGAACCTAAGGCTCTTTTGCTTTTACTGGATGGGTACTGTCGTGACGAGTTTTACAGCCACGCATCTAACACTGATACTGCTGTTTCTTTTGCTGTTCATGAACCAAACTTTCATGGCTATAACAGAATAAACTTTCAGTAACAGTAGTCACAGCGAAAGCGTAGGGTGCTTTATTGTGTAAATCACATTTTTCAACTTTAACTTCTAAAATGCATCATGCACACGGGCTCCCTTGGAGTTGCACACGCGCATCGAGAATGCTTTCTAAAATTTCTCTGTCTACTCGATATGTAACCTCGAAATAAATTTCTGCTGGTACCGGGACAATTTGGAATTTCCGGGAATAAGACCGATGATCAAATGAACCCCGCTCCTACGCTCGTCAATAAAATGAGCTAAAAAACAGTACCCTCCACTGACCTCCAGCCACACATGATACATTCATAAGACATGGCCAACGATGTGAATTGGACAAGGAGACAACCAATTATATTTAATAAAACCACACTTGGGACCATAAAGAATTGACCCACGGTACAGGTACACAAAAGGTGTCTTTTCTAGGCTACGGACAGTGCACAGGTATGCAACCCCCTCGTATCTGCTCACTGGGTCTTCAAATACAATGTGTAGCAGGTGTCGAGAGACTCTATCTCTAGTTAAAACACTTATTCAATGTAAGGTACCTGACACAGTCTGATGCAAACCCTTCCCACAACTATGCAGACTGCTACTACATCGCTCTACAACAAGTCTACTTCCTCTCTGACTATCACATGTTTTATACAATGCGTTTTTAAATATTTAGTAGAAGTACAATTTTTGGACCAAAATTCATACCACACATAATAACAACATGGTCTTCTACACCTGCCATCAAGACTTTCATTTTCGAATTTTACTTTTGTTAATTATTACGCAATTTTGGTATTTATATCTTCATCCCTGATACATAACCACTGTTTTGGCGCTGTATCACCACGCTTACTTTGCGCCAAAACCATCCAATCATCATCCGAAAGTACAGGTGTGTGCAGCGGGTGCGGTGGCCCCGGTTGCGCCCGATTCCTGCCAATCCCTTCGTGGGTGCTTGAGCCGCATCTCCTCTAGAGACGCACGCCGATGTGCACTCGGCATTAAGTTTGTAGTTTTTTCTGTTCATTGACGCCGCAACCATGAGATTAACAGCTGTGCTGGTAAAAAAACGTGCACCAGTGCTCTATGATGAACGAAGCACTGCGAAGCATTAGGAAGTCCACGAAGTGCTTAAAAAACATCTTTTTTTGTTAGTGGCGATTGAGCATTTTTCCTAGCCAATTAGCTGAATAAAACTTAAAAGTATTCAAGCGTTATTTAGCGCACAAATATAGGACTGTCTCTTTTCAAGCCAAGTTCGAGGCATCTTACTATCTGTGTTATACGCCAAATTACGGCGCTCGATTAAGACGGACGCCAGATGAGCTGTTTGACGCGAAATATAAAACCTCCCGCCAGCGCAACGGTCATGTCATCAGTGAATACCGATTTGCTATAGCGGCGCATGGACGCCCACTTCATTTCCACTCCCTACGCCTGTAGGCATCAACCGGTAACTTGTGCTGAGCACATGCCTAATGTGACACATTGGCGCAAGTGTCACTGTGAAAGCCATTCAAGCTAACAAAGAAATATTGGTTTAAGTTGGCGATTCAAGCGGGGCAGTGAATGTTCCTACTGCAGGGATTTGCAGCTACTCTTCGAGCTTTAGCGTTTTCGATATCGTCACGTCCATTCGCGCTTTTGTGATGTCCAACGCTCTTTAAATTGCCGCTCTTCTACCTCCGAGAAAATAACACATGTCCGTCACATAGCTTGTGGGAATGTGGAATGACTCAAGCTTTATTCTATAGGTCAAAAATATGCGTTTGCTACAAAGGCGTCGTTGGCGTCTTGCTGACCGATTAACGCACGGACCCGTACCCAAAGCGCTCGATCACGGACGTCAGCTAGAAGGTTACATTGAGGCATATGACTTCAAAGGTTAAATCTCCCACCAACAAAAAGGGCGTGTCCTCGGTACGGGTATAAAACCTAGTGGCGTGTACTCTTCCACGTCTTCAACCCCCAAAGCAGTGCACGATTAAAGTGCTAACCATTATTGGCGTGCGCCTAGCCGCAAAATACACGGGTGCAAAATGTCTTTCGGAAAGCTTTTCAATCTGGGAACAATTGTGGGTTTACCCTGGCGTTGCAAGCGGGCATGCACTTCTACATCAGCGCGGAAGTCGCAACTGCTGCGACAGTGCAATTTCTAGTTGCAGAAGTATCGGCTAAACGCTCGGCGTTTGCGGCTACGTCGTTTTGGCGCACATGATAGCTTCTTTTGATTATCTATGGTCATGCCGTATGCGTAACTTATGCATTGGCGTATCGTGCATCGCTGCATCGGTAAAGATTCATCTGTGGTGGCAAGGGGTACAACCGTTGTAAAAAGAGCTTGGAGGTCCCGAGGAGGAGCATAGCAGCCGCGACGACGAAATCGGTTTCACCGGAATGAAAACTGGGGAAGTGGGACATATACCGCTTCGCAGTAAACGTTTTCAGTTCACGGTGGACACAGCTAAACACCTGTCTCCTCCTTAAAAAAGAGGCCATTCATTTCCTACCTCCCAGGCTCACGACAAATGTCAAAAAAGCACAAAAAATGCCGCGAGACAACATAATAAATGCGCTTTAACGCAAAGTTCGCATTACATCTCGAATGACAGCCTTCAATTCCCGTGCATAACTTGTTCTACAAGCAATATAAAATCACAGTCAGAGAAAACGACATGGCTGCGGCACTAAAATTTTACATTAGGTATGCTCCTAGTACAATTACCTTTTCAGTGAATCACAGAAATCACAATTAAACGGTAAAGAAACAATTAAAACAGCAGTTATTTCGCCGGCGCTCGCCGTAACACAACTATTTGCTCACCGCCGGGCCCATTCCCATAGTGCTGTCTCCATCGTCTCAACTTCAACAAAACGTAATAGATGGCGCTAGAGGGCGTTCCAGACCTGAGGGAGGGGGTATAACCTATCAAGTTAGGGAAAGCGTAACGCAAACAAGTAGAATAACACCGGCAACTCGGGTGGTGACACCCGACGTCACGATACAAATGAAAGGCCTCTAAACAACATCATCGTCTTCAAAATTGTTTTACATGCAAAAACTCCGCGAAGTCTGCAAATTTTTGTGGTATTTGTTTTACAAAAACTTGACAAACCTTCATAGATGGCACGCGGGAGTGTATATTGCAAGCGCGGGCAGGACTACCTTTTACAAACAAAGCGATAAACTTCCTACCCAAAACTGTGTAAGACACGGAGATACCGTCTCCGCAAAACTACTCAAAGTATGTCTGGAGGTGTGTTTTGAAAGCTTGACTGGGCAAACATACGATTTAAAATAAAGGGGAATACTTGAGCCACTTTTTATTTTTGGTCTACATAGATTTGCTGAGGGAGACGGCAGAACACTTAAAAAAATTCTTCAGGAACTATAATCAGAAAGCAGGGCAATGGGGCTAAAAATAAATATAAATCAAGGACAATTAAAGAAGAATAAACATGGCACTAAACGTATTCAGTTTAGGAACCCAGATGCCTGAATAAGTAATAGTATATAACTAAGTTGAGGAATAGGATGGGTATGGGCTGGGGAGCAACCTGCAAGCACTCCCAAATAACAAATTGTAGATACCGCTGTCATTGAGAAAAATCTACGAAGAGTGCAAAATGTAGATACCCCTGTCATTGAAAAAAATCTACGAAGAGTGCATATGGCCGGCGATGAAATGCGGAGCTCAAACATGGCACCTTACTAAAAAACTGGAAAGTAGAGTTGGGTATGCTGAACTGGCCACGGTACGAATAAGGTTAGGAGTCAAAGCACCTACCTGGATCACAGAACAAACTAGACGCGACCACATCATAATTCAAGTAAATCAAAGCCAATTGACTTGGGCGGATACAAACAACCAATGGACAACTAGTGCAACAGAATGGATACCAAGAGATGGGTATAGTAGAAGGGGAAGGCAAAAAACACTGTGGAAGGTTGAAATAGGGAACTTCGAGGGTAAACCGCGGACATGAGCAGAGCCGGACAGGAATGGGAGAGGTTTTCGTTTTTCAGTGAACCTGAGCAGGCTGATATTGAAGATGATGATATTTGTAATCAAAATGATTGAGGGGCTTTTGAAAATTTGCGTCGGAGGTATTCTAACGTGTTGTTAACATTGACAACTGCATACACGGTGTGAGAATTGTGGGAAATGTGTATACGAGGGTATATATACGATGACACACGAACTAAACGCTCGTTCTCAATAAAGTAAGCAGGTAACCGGTGACCTTTTTCTGGTAACACGTAAATGTTTACGATTGCGACAGTTCAGTTCCATCAGCATAGTTTCGCCCCACAAGAATATTGCGTTAAGCTCGAAGTGGAAGATGGTGATGCCACGGTCCCAAGTACACAGGTACAAAACACTGCATCGGCGAATAAATGAATGTTATAACAAGCGCATGCAGTCAAATTGGCAATATAAAGAGGAAAAAGAAGAGGGCCCAGCACTGATCTTTGAGGCACACCGAAGTGGGCACATGTTAGCTCAGGGTTCAACTTATAAAGTATCAGAAACGGAGAACGGTTGTTAAGAAAAACCCAGGCCTGGATAAAAGCTCCCAGTCAACTGTAAGCTGATGCAGCTTAGACAACAATCTTTTCTCACACATTATCAAATTGTTTGCCAAAACCAAGCAAAAAGCAGTTCGCAGTACTGGACTGGTGAAGAAAAGCTTTAGTTCAGGAGGGAACAATGCAGGCTGCGTTTGACATTACTTTTTTCGAAAGCTGTGCTGTGATACAGAGAAATAGGTGCAGCATTTCAGACTTTTCACTACGCTGGAGAGTATATGCGTTATTTTATTTACCATCAAGTACTGGGTAATAAACTGGGAGTGTAATTATGAGGTGAGTGTCGGGTACAATATTTGTTAGGTGGAACCACGTTTCTGATTTTTTATTCAGCTGTTGATATCTGCGGGACAAATGAGTGCTGAAACGTGGTTGTTAGAGTTATGAAAAAAGAGAAATTAATACTGAAAAAAGGTTTTATCACGTCAGGTTGAAAAAACGTGCAGCTGGTATATTGAAAGAACGAATAAATTTTCTCGGCACCTCACGACTCTATTGTAAGTGGCGGCACCTGGCTCTGATTGTAATTGCAAGGCAAGGGTAAGGACAATATTATTTCCAGAGAAGTTAGATGAAAAGACTTTGTTCACAACTACAGAAGCGCGGTTAGATGGGATACTCTTTACTATTATTCGAAAGCGATAGGAATCGCCATCAATAGGGGGTTTATAACTTTAGAAAACGTTTTAGCGTCACTCGTTAACATCGATAGCCATGTATTAGACTTTTTTGCATTTATACCTGCCTTGGAATGCTTTTTTTTATGGTGCCTTGTAGGCAACCTACCAAAAAGAGTCCGGAGATAGCCTGGCTAGTGTTTACAAACACTCTTTTCGGTTAGGTAAATGTTTTAAATCGGTAGAGTTTTATGGTGCGTTATCATTACACAGTATAGTACGAATGAGCTGGTACTTCAATTTTAGTGTAATAATTTTGTCATAAGACGTGTCTGATTGGTTTGTACAGACCAATGGTTGAAAACTTGCGTGGACGGGGTAAAGGAAACTATACCGCTTTTGTTAATGGCTCTCAAATTATCTTTTTCTTATAGTGGAATCGTTTTCGTGCCATTTTGAGACTTGAGACATAATAACAAAAAGTAAACGATAATTTACAGTGGTCGCTGGAGCCGGGTAATTGCCCATTATTGAAAACGCACTCTGGCGTTCAGGGTAGTACGAGATCAAGTACGTTGGCGGTATTGTTTATTGACCTAGTAGTGTGCCCTATAAACTAGGGGAAAAAACAGAACACGCATCTAGGAATTGTTTAGCTAATGTTGCAAAGGGGCGCAAGGTGTGCGATTCGTTTTCCCATGATACATTTCATTTTAAAGTCACTGACAAGGAATAACATAATATTTACCAACCTGACATTACATACTTCCTCGTAACAATATTAAGAAAATGCGTGTAAACGAGGTTGAGAGCATTGTGTGACTCACCAAAAAAATAGGGGAGGTATGAGGTGGACAGTAAGAAACACCACGATAAGATTTCGTGACTGTAGCTCTATGATGGTACAAATTATTTCTAGGTTACTTTGAAAAGGACACATTAGGATGCGATATTTTTATTATTGGCTAGACCGACCCCAACCCCAGATTGCAAACTGTGGGCACGCCGAAAACGCGAAAAGCGGTGTGCAGGACAAAAATAACTCATGCACAGATATCTGCAGCCGTAGCTGCGTCTCAGTTAGGAATAAAGTGTCCGGATAATGGTATCCACTGCCCATAGGAGTGAATATATCTTGAAAAGGAAACTATAAATATTATTTGAAAGAAAGTATAAGCCCTAAATGTTTCAGTTAAACGTGGTTGCTTTAGAGGCCGCCCTTGGCTAAACAACGCCTAGTTTGTAACTAAAACAACAGCTGGTACTGCACAGATAACCAAAGAGAACCCGAGAAAAATACGCGAAACTAACCGCAAGCCTAATACCAACCAAAAAACTTCTAAAAGGATGGCATGAGGACCAGATTGCACAGAGAGAACTCCAACTAGACGTAATTAAAACCCCTTGGGTCTTTGCGCAACTGAATAACAAAACCGTGAAGGAGAAGTTCCTGTACTTAGGCTATGAGGATGCCATTCGCATGAGAAGCACTCAAGCCTGTTCACAGGGCCTTAAATGACCATCTGCAGCTTTTGTGGAGAGGCCTAACGATGCAAACATTTCGCAAAACTGTATAGACGGCATGTTTTACTGCTTCCATCGCACCTTTAAATGAAAACCTCACGATTCCTTTTAAGCGGGTTTTTAACAAATACAATTTGTTTAGGCCTGATTCTATCACACAGATAATTATAATCCGACACTTTATGAGCTATATATTCTGTTCTTTGAAATTTTGGCTCTATCTTAATAAATAAAAAAACGCGGCAACGCTTGTGTTTTTTCTGCAGAACATTCGGTAGTACATAGCCTCTGGTTACCTTGCCCTAATAAACAGAAACTGTCATATTGACCTATTCCAAGGCTCACATTTAGTTAACTTCAAACAATCGTTTCAGCGCGGCAAGCGAGCCCATTTGCGGTCACTCTAATCCATAGCAACATGCACATAAAATACAAATTTGCCTCGGAGGTATAAATTAGGCCTCTTGGCAATGTAGTTACAAACAAAGACTATCAGCATCATGTTCTGCATGCTGATAAAAGCAAGCAGTAAATCTTTTACTGCTTCCCTTCAGGCATCACTGATACCTTTGTTTGACTTGGGAGCTTGGGAGATAATTGGGAGCTTGCATGAAGCGCCGGTTCATCCTAGAAAGTAAGCGATACTTCAGACTCTCAAAAGTGATCGTAACCATCACTTAGGCAAACTGCTGGTAGCCATAACAATAGGCCGAATGAGGCTGGAGAGTACTATATACTCACTAGTTTGTCAAACAAGATTACTTTGATTAAAGTAATAGTTCTTATCTCGGTCTTTGAACATTTAAAACGACTTAGCCAATTAGCGAACACTGTAGGATGTTGTTTGATAATATTGTGAGCATTGTTTATTGCAATAACCTGGATACAGCTATTTTAAATGTAGTCTTTTGGAGGAGATAACGATGTTTCACACTGTGTCTTCGTAAGCTTGTTTAACCTCTTTTGAACAGCTTTGTTTGGTTTCCTGCCTGCTACCTCTTTAAGTAATATAACACTGGGATAGATGAAGGTGTTATGTGTGTGGTTTATTGGTATACATTAAGAGAAAACACAAAATGTGAAGAAAGCGAAGGTAATTACGACAGCTGTGTTGTTCACAATAATGTAAGCGGCCTTAGAGACCAAAAAGAGTACGTAATTTTGTTAGTTGTGGTGTTTCTGATTTTACTGCGCTCTTTGGGAACATTTTTGGAAAGTGCTCTCAGAATTACTACGTCAGATATTGTGTCCTTTTTCCACCATTAAGATTTTTCAATATGCTATTCTCTTAGCGTCATTCTTTTGACTCATAAAAAGGCACGATACAGGCGTCATCTTGTTTTTTCTGGGGTACGATATTTTTCGAATTTTCCGGAAACTTCCAAATGATGAATAGTCCTGCCACTGCAATGGTGACTCACACAAAGGATTCATTATCCTGCCTGAAGGAGCGTTCGGGTAAAAGCGTATATAACGGTGCATACATTTGTTTTGCCAAATTTTTTAGTGTGTCTGGCATGTGTCAACATTCCAAACTTTTGGAAATGCTGACATTTTAAAATATCACAAACCACTGCCGGGAAAATAAACGAGAACAATTTCAAAACAATAAAATAAGACCGCCGTGGAAAAATAAAAAAAGACAAAAAAATGCTGATCACTATAAAGACGTTTTAAAAAATTTGAACATGTCGGCATCCCGCCGCTAAATCTAAGAAAATAATTTATTGCCAGCTTGCTTGAGGGTGGATAAAACTGTGGAGCACAAAAAGAATATCTGATTTTTTCACGAGAAGTCAGAATCTCGATAGTTTTATGTTTCCGGGAAATTCACCTTTGAGAACGTGAGTTTTAGGGTAGCAACCATGTTGGGATTTTATTTTTGATTTACGTTGAAAACATCGTATGAGCCGCGGTGACTGAAAGCAACTGCTCTAGATGATCATAATGCACACGAATGAACGGTTTTCTGTAAGTTATGAAACAAAAAAAGAGTTTGGCACATGCAAAGTAATTAAGTTCATTGCTATTACACTTTGATATGTAACACTTTATTGATAAAGAAGGCGATAATGATCTGCACTTTACGTGATCAGGAACAGCCATCGCGTACTGTCACAGAGCATGAGGAACCTGTTTTAGCAAATGTATAGGTATTAGCGTTTTAGCGGAAAATAGTGTAAATTCTAAGTTATACTGCAAATTATACGTCGTGCGGCCATACCGCAAGGTCCTAAAAAGCGGAATACTTCGTTCAGATCTTTTGCGTACCTTCTGCTGATTGTTTTTTTGTTTTTCATGTTTTATTCTATAACCACGAATTTTTCTCTACGATGTACTTTCACGAAGCTGGTGTTTCCTCATATTCTGACAAAATACGTCAGTTCAGAGAGAGTTGCATGCGTAATGACCTCTTCCACGCAAACAGTTAGAAGAAGCAAATATTTTAAATAATTCGTTACATGCTAAGTCTACATGACTCTACATGCGATGTTTGAATACGACTACAAAACATCTACTTGCATATATTTATTTATTTCACTTACTCTCAATCGCCGAAGCATTGTAGAGAGGAGTGGTTTACAGAGTACACACAAAAAAAAGACAGATGCGGCCAATTACACAAAATCTCTTAAATTGTCCAACTATGCGTGGTCGCGACATAAATACCATAATCAAGAACGATTAGTTCACATCAATATATTCACATCACAACATATATTCACATAAAAAGGCATAAAGCAAAATATATGCACATCACAAAGGAAGAAAAAGAAAATAGGAACGGAAGGTGGCAATGTTTCATGTCAAAGACACAAGCATTCACGCCGAGTGGTATATGCTGAACAAAGCATACAAAATAAAAGATAAATGCAGATACAAGGGAAACTGTGCGCCAGAACTATAAGAAACAAATTATGATTGGTCGTCTGGAACCAAATAGGCATATAAGAAGCTTCGAAAAAGTGTGTGATCTGGTATGGATGCTATATCTGCAGGAAGGCGGTTCCAATCATTTGATGTGCAGGGTAGGAATGAGTGAAAAAATGTGTTGGTTTGACAATGAGTGATTCCAACTTTATGCATGTGATCAATACGGGACGAACAATAGAATGGTGGTGATATAAGCAAGCTGCGCAGCAAGTTATGATGGTATACTTTGTGGAACAGGCAAAGACGAAAATATCTTCTGCGCAGGGTCAGGAGAGGCAAAGATAAACTGGACTTCATTGATGTAACACTGGCTGCTCGTTGATAGTTCGACAATATAAAACGCACTGCGTTGTTTTGCACTAGCTCTAGAGACTGAATTAAGTTAGCTTGGCTCGGATCCCAAATACATGCAGCGTATTCTAATTTCGAGCGTAATAAAGTTCGGTAAAGTGTTAACTTTAGGGAGACAGGAGCTTGGCTGAAATTTCGTCGTAAATAGCCCAGCATGCGATTAGCGTTTGATGTGATGGAGTCAATGTGCAATTTCCAGGTTAGGTCTGATGATAAGGTGACGCCGAGATAACGATAGGATGATACGTTTTCTAGTGGCACATCAGTAAGTGTGTAAAGAGGTGAACATACGTCACGCCGAGAAATACGCATAACCTTGCATTTTAGGGGGTTAAGCACCATTTTTCATGTTTCGCACCATGTCACAATTTTGTTCAAGTCAGACTGCAGTTCGCGATTGTCGTCGTCACACCTGATTTGACGATAAATGACGCAATCGTCTGCGTATAGATGCATTGAAGGAGACACATGGTTAGATAGATCATTAATATATATTAAAAATAGTAAGGGACCTAGAACTGAACCTTGAGGCACACCAGATGTTACTTCATTAAGTTGGGAGTTGAAACCATTTATCGTGACATATTGAGAACGGTTGTTAAGAAAATGTTCTTACCATAGCAGTAACTGGGGATCGAGGTTGAGGGCGGCAAGTTTAGTCATTAGTAAAACATGGTTCACCTTATCAAAGGCCTTGGCAAAATCCAGGAAAATACAGTCAACCAAAGAATTGCTATCAAGATAGGTATGGAGTGAGTGAGTAAAGTGAAGTAACTGTGTTTCGCATGAGAAAGAACGCCTAAATCCATGTTGTGCGGAATTGAAAAAACAATTAAACTCAAGAAAATTACAAATGTGCGAATATAGGACGTGCTCCATAATTTTGCAGGGAATGCTTGTCATTGAAATTGGCCTGTAGTTCAGAGGTGAATGTCTGTTTCCTGATTTATGCAGCCGGACGACCTTGCCAATCTTGCAGTCTCATGGTAAAATTCCGCTATTTAGGGACTGCTGGAAAATATTTGCCAGAAAAATGGATGAGTAGTTTTTCGTTTGCTTCAGAAACTTTGCGTTGATTCCGTCTATTCCGCATGAAGATGTAAATTTCAATGAATCAATGATCTTTACAATTCCAACAGACTCAAACACAACAGGAGACATGGCACAAAAGCTACTCGGAACAAGATCTGGTATAGAGCTTAAAACGGCTGAACAAAAATTATGAACAAAAACGTTGTTTAACACGGAAACACACTTCGCGGGAGGTACAGGCTCGCCTGTATCATGTAAAAGTACAATATCATGGTTTTCTTTAGTATTAACAATGCTCCAAAACTTTTTCGGGTTCGTACGAAGAATATCCGGCAAGGTGTTGTTCAAAAAGTGCCGTTTGGCCCGTAAGCTAGAATGACATAAATTTTGCCAACACAAACGTACAATTTGTAACCTAATTATTCTTAACAAGGTATTATGAAGATTTGGTTTTAGATTTTTGACCACAATAGCTCAAACTTGTGCAACTTTACTGGCATAGTTATGTTAAAGCTCAACAAATTCGAAATATGGCAAGTCTCTATGAACAAGATAATACATTTTTTTTGTTTTTAATCCGCTTTTAAAGGCGGAGCAGCACAATAGTACACATAAACAAAACCAAATCGATGCCGAATGAAGTAGATACCACTCCGCTTATCTACAACAATTGTAAGTTATAGGGAAAAGAATAAAAATATACCTACACTATTTGCACACTCGGCACAAACTTGAGCTATCACACATTATGAAAATCTCGAGGCATTTAATGGATAATATTATTTGAGAAGTTGCTAATTAGGCATATAAACCATGCATTATTTCTTCGTTAACTACAACTCGGATATCTCCAAACGTATTTATTTCAATATTTTTTTGTTGAGGGGAATTTAACTCAAGTAGGGTCTATTTAAAACAGGTACTTCACTGGAGAAGTTTTCGCACGAAGTAACTAGTTCGATTCCGCAAAAGCGTCTATTGCAAAATATTTTTACCGTGTAGATGTTCCAAATATTCTTTTTTCCCTGGCACCTTTGCAGACAGGAGTGACCTGCCGAGTGATGTTTAACAGAGCTCACCATTCTTTTTCGACTCGTGCTAGGTTTTATTGCAGTAGCGTGTTTTGGGCCTGCGTGGACTACGTTTCTGTATAATTGTGTTTATAGTTATGCACTTGTTTAAAAGATTTATCCACTCTGTTGATATCTCGTATCAAGATCACACTACCTACAAACATATTCAAATAAATAAATATTTTCCACCCTTTATATCGAAACACTTCTTTTGTGGACCACGAACATCTCAAAATGTTCACAAAGAGGAAGAGAAAACAAAGTTCGCTGCAGCCAGCTGATTAGGTGTATGTTCGAATGCTTAGCTGTCGCTACACGCCGGACGCGGTCGTACTTGGTTCAAACCGGTGGAGTTTCCGCTTTCCGACACCTACATACTTAATGTAGCTGTGCACAATGTAGCTGATCATCCGGACGGCAAGGAGGTTTGAGAAGAGCCTACCACCGAAGAAAGAAGAGCAATGCTGTTCATTCTTTTAATAGGAAGAATAGAGCGGCTCCGACGCTACGATTGATGCGATAGGTCGAACAGTTCGAGAACGCCTTTCTGGGACCACATGCTAACGCAAAACGTGCGAGTATAACACTGTACCTTCTTCCGCAATTATAAAAATTTCGTTCCGTGCGAAATATTTTGACTTCATTTGAAAACCTATAGTTTTCTGTGAAGCTTAGCTTACAGCCTATATTAGTGACATGGATTTATATTGTTCGGCATTTCACTTACCTCATTCGTCCACCTATATCGAATTTTTCAGCAAATTTTACGAGTTTGATTTAGCAAGGGATTACTGTAATTGGTTTCAAGAAACGTTTATTGCGCCGTTATTATTTTTCGAATCTCGTAGGTGTTCCGGTTTTTTCGTATATGTGCACCGATGTTATTCATATTTTATATATAAATCTTGTACCGGAGCAGTATGTGGTATTTATTTAGGCGATGGCCAACCAAATACACACTTTTAAAACATTGAACAACGTTAAATTAGTCTGTTGAAAATGGGAACCTCTCACAATCGAGTGACCTATCTCTGGAAGGTAGAACTGATGGCTGGGATATTTAGGTGTTTCAGAACTTTAATCGAAGCTCCAATGAACATTTTAGCTGAGCACTGCAAGGAATGTCGCGAACGCCAACTCCTCTGCCCTGCTAAGTAAAGTTTTATATTCATCCCATATTAAACGTGGTTAATAAAAAAATTCGGCTACATGTCCCAAAGTGACCACGATGCTCCTTCAAATATTTCGTTTGTTGAATTTTTCAGAGTTGTTTTAACCTTGTCTATAATGACAAGCTGGATGCGTTTTGAACATTAATATAACACAATCACCATCCTTTGTTAGCCGCTTGACATTTTACGGTCAATGACTTCACAATCACAAATAACAGTACAAGATTGTGGACATGGTAGGTATGCTTTATATCACGAGCATGAAAACTGGGCGATGCACCCAGCGTCGGTATTTGGTATGGCATTGGTATCAGAGTCTCTTACAGCACAAACGCTGTTGAGCATGGAAATGTAGAGCGTTCTACGGTGCGAGGAGTAGTATAGCGGAATCTTTACGTCAGCGGTAGCGAGAGCTGTCGGTATTTGATATGGCATTGGTATCGTAGTTTCTAACACAAAAACGCTGTTGACCATGAATATGTAGAGCGTTCTACGGTGCGAGGAGTAGTATAGCGGAATCTTTACGTCAGCGGTAGCGAGAGCTGTCGGTATTTGGTATGACATTGGTATCGGAGTTTCTAACAGCAAAAACGCTGTTGACCACGAATATGTGGAGCGCTCTACGGTGGCAGCAGTAGTATAGCGGAATCTTTACGTCAGCGGTAGCAAGAGCTTTCCACTTAGACCAGTACTACCCCGATTAAATATGCGGGAGAAAAATGCACCCCATTATGCAAACAGACCGACAGAAAATTCTCCATTTTTGCAAATACATGGCTGTAAGAGCGCTCAACATTTGAAAGGAAACGCCAAGGCGCAATACGAATCATATCATGCCAACGGAGAACATGACGAAGCTTTACGACATCACCGGGCAAAATAAGTGTTCAAGGCTTTCAGATTTACAATAGTGCCTGCCCATTAAAACCTTTCAAACGTACCGCGATGGCCTGCCCTTTTTATTGTTGAAGTATACAGACTTATATTCGAGCATGAACGAGCATATATATACAAAAGATTCAGATGATATCCATGTTTTGGTCTTAATTTGCTGTTCGCGATAGAGTAAGACTATTGCAGTTATGTTGTTTATATATCCTCAAGAGCAAAACCTCACGGACTGGAAAAGCAGCCATTTAGGGAGATTTCTCGGCCGTACGGCAGCCGGGGCACATTGGCCGCATTTTTCCATAATTTGAATATTGTACGACATCTCATATGTGTACCATAGGTTTTGGGCTGCTGCCTGAAAAGAAGTAAGATAAAAATTCCACTTTGGTGGTTTGAAAACGTTTACTCAGGGCTTACATCAACATCGAACAAAACAAAAACCCTGAGACACACGAAATTGCACAGAGAAGCTAGTAATTTTGGCTGCAGGCCGTTCACGCCCAAAATAAAGAAAGGCTGCGACAAAGTGTTAACCTCTGCAAGCCGCAGTATATCAAAAGATTGGAAAAACTAGTTCGCCTCTGAAAAATAGTGTCTACACACAATATGGGTCGTTTTTAGGTTTCCTGCCTACGTCTACAGCAGGGAGCTTAGATAGTAAGAGAGCTCTGGGCCCTTTGTTGATGGAGCTTCTGCCTGCAAAAATTCCACGTTAGCATTGTCTACAAGTCCCACTAAAACATGAGAACATCGACTGCCTGTCACCAATCCGCATTTAAGACTTTTCAGCGGAGAATTTTATGAGGGCGGTGCATATTTCGACATCGTATCGGAGAGCGATCTTGCACCCAATCACGTGCCGATTCCGAGCCATGTCATAATCAATCACCTCGAAGCACAGAGCACCTCGTTGCCCTGGGGTTTCAAGCCTGCTCGCCTTCTGCATACAAACCCACGTCCTCTATGGAAAACTTTGATCTCACTATGATAGCAAACTATGTTTTCGTCATCTGTCGAGACATTCGTGTGTATTTGTTGGGAGTATGCAAAAACAACCATCTTTTGGACACGTTGGAAAAGCTCCGGCATCTGTACAAACAGAAGCAAGATATGAATAGCACCGCATAACATTCCGGCATCAACTTTTAAGTCTGTAGCTGGCGTTTAATTACAGCCACAAAACAGACGCCGCCAACACCACCCACATTTTCGCAGTCCACCGGCGCACCCCTCAGGCCCTACTGACAGATCTTAATCGACCTTCATGATCCTTCGTCTACGTCTCTACGCTCCTCAGAAGGATGCGCACAATAAGTAGCAAATTTGAATCCAGCAAAATGTGCGGCGGCACAGAGACACTAAAGTTCAAATCGTGAACCACGGGACGGTCTTCACAGGAAAGCTCATTGAAGGAGTCTTAACTAAGCTATCAAAACAAAGATCACGGAAAAATATGGTATGCCATTTCTACTGAACGAACTAACCAAACACCAGAATATTGCCATCGCGGATAGGCTGTTTATATACTATTAATAAAGCGCTACTAAAGCAGCCGTTTTGGGTAATTTCTTTTCCGCATGGCTGCCGACTTAGGATTTCTGGTATTTTGGCAATATTTACTCTACGGCATACAACATGCGCACCCGAGTTTTTGGGCTGGTCCCGAAATAGCCGTAAGATCAAATTGCCCTTTTGACCTTATTTTTATGCTCACGGCTTACGTCGATGTCAATCATAAGACTTGCGTGGAGGAGGCTTCTGCACGAGGCACCTTGAGCAATTTTGGTGACGGTGTTGGCGACACCGCGGACCCCGAGCTCCCAACATAAGCTGTAACCTACCGTGGTGAAGTGTTTATTCGTGAAGGGTAGAAACCTCAAACGGTGTCCCTTGGAGCCCATGTGAAGCTCCGGCGGATGGGCTTACTGTCTGTTTACCTGGCAGGGAGCTCCGACACTTCCTCAGCTATCAGGGTAAGGCTGTGGAAGAAAGTACCCCGTTTCCTAGTTTTTTCTATACCCTATGGCATTTTTAAACCACCCCCAAAACAAACGTGATCGGCCCCCGAAAACGGGCTTCACCGAAGAACCTTTCTCTGCTTTGCCTTCCATCTCGCTCCCAAAGCCAGACAACTACCCTCGTTTTTTATCCTAGAATCTGTAGACAAATCGAAGCCCGTTACCTCTCAATCCGTATTTCTTGTTTCGAAATTCTTTAAAGGTATCATCGGCAAAAAATACCACGCCAAAAAGCTCAGAACGGGTGAAGTGCTAGTTGAGGTAAAAACTAAGCAGCAATCCACATGCCTCCTGAAACAAACCCGCATGGCAGATCTAGAGATCAGAGTCACACCCCACCCCAGCCTCAACAGCTCTCAGGGTGTGACCTTTGAGGCAGATCTCATTTCTGAAACCGATGCCGACGTTCTGGAAGGCCGAAGGGAACAGAGAGTCACTGCTGTAAAGCGCATATCTATACGCTGCGATGGCAAGCAGGTAGCAACTAAACACATTATCCTGACCTTCTATCGATCCACCTTGCCAGACTCCGTAAATGCCGGTTACATACATTGTTCTGTCCGCCCGTACATCACGAACCCATGGCGCTGCTTCAAGTGCCAACGGTTCGGGCATGGTGGCAGAAACTCTGGCCGTGGCTGACTTACGTGCCCTAAGTGAGGTCGACATGATCACCCGTCAGATAATTGGGAATCTGAAACCTTCACCTGTGCTAATTGTAACGGACCCCATGCAGCGTACTCGAGAAAATGTGAAACGTTTAGGCAGGGGATGCAGATAATTCATGTCAAGGTAACAGAGAACATCGCCTTCCCAGAGGTGTGAAAGAGGTTCGCCTCTTTCCCCCTGGTCAGGTACGCCGACGCAGCTCGCCGTGGGGCCGAGCGGTCTTGTTTCGGCGGGGGCACAGTACCCGAGTCTGACTTGTTTCCGCCGCCGCAGCACCCCCCCTACCTGGGTTGACACCGGCGGCCCAACCCACCATCACGCCGCTCGTTGCGGCAGCAGCTGCTGTGGTGGCATCCACGTCCAGTGGGGATGCTGCTGCACCCACTGTTTCTTCCCACTGATGGAGATGAAGGAAACCGCTGCAGTTCCCACCTCTGCCGCACCGGCTGTGCCACCCGGGACGCTCCTGACACCCTCGGCGGTCGCGGCCAAAACGAAGGTCACCGCAAAAGGTGCCATGTTCGGGGGGTGCGGTATGCCGGCTACCCCTTCCAAATTAGATGATGAGATGAATGTGGGTCCTTTCCCGTCCATTTCGCAGCGCAAGGAGTGGGTCCCTTCATATAAACCTCCAGCAAAATGGACACTCAAAAATGGGCAAGGGCGGGGAACAGTTAAGACGAAGAAATAAACGCCGAAATACAGCTTTTTTTAAATTGTTCAAGTTGAATGCGCACAGGCCTAATCATCACAATCGTCAGCGCCCATGCATTTACAGAGGCCAAGGTGTGTTTTAAAACCATGATTTTCCATGAACTTAAACACAATGACAGCGTGCTCACGTATTCTTCGAAAGTGCCTCATCTCATAATTATTGGACTTCACAATTGTTCTTTTCTGCTGCTTGGGTGATTTAAACAAAACCTCGGTGTACTCGAATAAATCCTTGCACCCACAACGCTTTGCAGTGTGTGGCCACGTTTCCAGGCCCGCTCCTCGCTCACCTGTGTAGCCGTGCTCCCTGAGCCTGGTGTTTGATCCCTTGCCCGTGTGTCTGATACAGTTTCTTTCGCAGTTCAAGAGGACAGGGTAAACAGCGCCGACAGAGCATTCGACAAATTTTGTTTTGTGCTTTGTGTCGCACTTATATTTCTGCGCCGTGTTTTTATCCGGATTAACCCTTTGACAAAGTCCTTGGGCACGACAAAACGACTCCAATTCCTCGCTTCGCTCCTACTTTCTTTATATTGCGTATGTACGGGATAGCTGCCGGCCGTTCTTTTTTCGTTCTTTTTCTGCTGTTGACTGGGCCCTTGCTTGGCTTTACCACCTTCAGCACTTCTAGGCAGTGTACACAAGAACTTGCATAAATAACCCACTCAAGTTTTGCTCAGATCACCCAAGCAGAAGAAAAGGAAAATTGTGAAGTCCTATTGCATTCTATTGCATGGGCTGAGTGACATTCGTAGAATGCATCAGCACGCTGTCATTGCACAAAGGTTGTTTTAAAATTGGTCTTTTAAAAGATGCATCTTGGCACCTGTAAATGCGCGTGGGCAGGGGATTATGATGATTAGGCCACTGATAATTCCACTGGAATAGTTCAGAGGTAAAATGTCTGCATTTGGGCGTTTCTTTTTTTGCCCTAAATGTCCCCCCCCGTTGTTTTTTGACTGTTTGTTTCTTCTCTTTTCTGTAAAGCTGTTGGAGGCGTTCCAAAGAATAAATAGTGGGTTGTTTGCACTTTCTCGTTTGTGTTGTGAGTTTATTCGTCCCCATTCGCGAGCAGCTCCTATGCAGCGTATTATTCTATACCACGTGTCAATCTAATTTTAACGCTAATACCCCATGGTGCTGAAAATAAGTGTCACTTCTTAACTCTAAAACGTGTGTACTGCGGCAAGTCCCGAATTGCAAATTCTTCCTCCATTGCCAATGTGTACCTTTTGAGAGAAAAGTGTTCTCTCGGGGGACAGAGGAGGGGCGATTTCATTTCAGTTTTTAAAAGGTAGATAGATTGTGATGATAAGACGTCTGCTAATATTTCCATTTGTACTTTAAAATTCGCTTGTGTCATATGTTTAACCCGGTGCGGTGGCTCCGTGGCAACAGTGTTGTGGTGTGGAGGCCAATGTTGCGGGTTGAATACCAGCTGATGTGGCCACTGTAGATGGGGAGGCAACACGTGAACATGCCCGAGTGTTAAGATCTCGGTGCAACAAAAGATACGTGGGTGGTCAAAAATAATTTGCACTTTTCTCTTGCAGCGCTCCACGTAACCTAGGCGTAGCTTTTGCATGTTAAACTACTGATTTTATTTATGTGTTTGAAATGTTCCCTCCCACTGTAGCAGGTTGTTTTTTAGTAATATTGCAACCCTTTGCCCTTTGGACGGTGATCAAGTTTACCCTCTATCGGTGGACGCACCATCGAGCCCTTTCAACGAGACCCCTGCGGAGCCTAGGCAGGGAGACGCGCTCGTGGACATGATTGCCTCCGGACTTTCAGCAGCCGAAGCTGAAGGGTTCTACCGCCTTTTACAGTCCTATAAAGACATATTTGACTTGGGTGACCGCCCGTTGGGCCAGACTTCTGCTGTAAAGCACCGGATAAACACTGGTTAATGCAAACCCAATCCGCAGGTGGCCGTACCGTGTGTCGCAGGCTGAAAGGCTCCTGATACAGCAGGAAGTCGACAAGATGCTCGACAAAGACATCCTAGAGCCTTCGTACAGCCCGTGGGCATCTCCCGTCATACTCGTAAAAAAGAAGGATGGCACCTGGAGGTTTTGCGTTGACTACGGACACCTAAACAAGATAACAAAGACAGACGTTTACCCTCTACCGCGCATTGACGACGCTCATGATTGTCTCCATAGAGCCAAGTTTTCATAAGTTTTATCATTCTCGAACAGCTCCCAACGTCATTAAAGAAGTACACGTACTCTGACCGCGTCCACCACCCATTGGCTGTTTACCCAGGAAAGACGCTCACCTCTGCCATCAGAATTCTTTTTTTATAAAATCAGCCAAAGACTGGAATGACCTTCCCGCCGAAGCCGTGGTCCACTCCAGTCCCATCCGTTTTCACCAAGCCATTGAAGAAATTTTGTACTGACTTTCAACCACTGTATTAATAATGTATGCCCACCCCTCATGAAAAACCCCTGTACAGGGGCCTTTGAGGTATAATAAGTAAATAAATAAATAAATATTTTTCATCAATTTTTTATCAATGGACCTACGATCAGGCTATTGGCAAATTTCAGTGGACAAAAAAGATCGCGAGAAGGCTGCTTTTGTGACACCCGACGGCCTTTATCAGTTTAAATTGATGCCTTGTGGCCTCTGTAAAGCACCGGCAACTTTTGCAAGAATGATGGACTCACTTTTGCACTGGTTCAAATCGTCCATTTGCCTTTGCTATTTGGACGACGTCATCGTTTTCTCGCCCACCTTTGACAGCCACATTTCCCGCCTCTCCAAATCCTATCAGTTTTTTGTTAGGCCGGTCTCCAGCTCAACGCCAAGAAATGTCGCTTCAGATGCCACGAGCTCACTATCCTCAGCCACCTGGTTGATTCGACGGGAGTTCGACCAGACCCTGGTAAAAAAGGTGCCGTTCGCGATTTCCCTGATCCCCGCTCAACTAAAGACGTCCGTGGCTTTATTGGTTTATGCTGCTACTTCCGTGGCTTCATCAAAAATTTTGCTACCACCGCCCGCCCTCTTACCAATCTCCTTCAGAAGAACACAACGTTTATCTGGGGCTCCGACCAAAAGCAAGCATTATCCGAGCTGATTGAACTCTTGACCTCAACGCCGATTTTGGCTCAATTCGACGCCTCTGTTCCCACTGAAATTCGCACCGACGCTAGTGGCTACGGCATGAAAGCTGTATTGGCCCAACGCCCAGCCGGTGTTGATCGAGTGGTCGCGTACGCCAGCCGCCTCCTTTCGGCCTCGGAGCACAATAACTCTATAACTGAGCGTGAATGCCTTGCTCTAGTGAGGGCCGTGGGCAAATTCCGCCGCTACGTGTATGGTAGGCACTTCGCAGTCGTGACTGACCATCACGCACTGTGCTGGCTCTCCTCCTTGAAAGACCCTACCGGTCGTCTTGGCCGCTAGGCGTTGCGGCTTCAAGAACACTCTTTTTCAGTGATTCACAAGTCAGGCCGCCTACATATGGACGCCGACTGTTTATCTCGAAACCCGGTCAGCCCTCCGGAATGATCGGCGGACGACACTGACGCTTGTGTCCTAGCGGTCTCCGACTTCCTGAACATTGGCGACGAACAGCGGCGCGACCCTTCTCTGCGCTATATCATTAACGGCGTTAACCTTGGTGGTTCCCACGATCCTGCCCTCCGCTCCTTTGTTATACACGATGCAGTCTTATATCGTCGCAACTTTCGCTCGGATGGTCCCGGTAACCTGCTCGTCGTTCCGGAACACCTACGTCAGACTTTGCTGCACCAGCTTCATGACGCACCCATGGTCGGCACTCTCGGCGTGACCCGCACCTACGACTGCGTGCGACATCGTTTTTTCTGCCCAGGACTATACCGCTCAGTGCAGCGTTACGTGCGTGAATGTGACCTGTGCCAACGCCGTAAGCTACCCTCCAAGCTACCAGCAGGCCAGCTGCAACCACTTGAAATTCGAACTGAACCATTTTTCCGGATCGGACTAAATCTGCTCGGGCTCTTCCCCTTCTCTACTTCCGGAAACAAATGGATTGCTGTCGCTACCGAGTACGCTACCCGCTTTGCTATCACCCTTGTGCTACCCGCGAGCTGTGCAACGGACGTGGCCGATTTTCACCTCTATGATGTCATACTGAACCACGGCGCCCCTCGGCAGCCTGTCACAGACCGCGGTCGAAATTTCCTGTCTCAAGTCATTGCGGACATACTTCGCTCATGTTCGATTCGCCACAAGGTGACTACAGCTTATCACCCACAAACGAATGGCCTTACTGAGCGTTTTAATAGAACCCTAACGGACATGCTAGCTGTGTACGTGTCTAGTGACCACAGCGACTGGGACATTGCGCTGCCTTTCGTCACTTTCGCGTATAATTCCTCCCGTCACGACACTGCAGGCTTCTCACCCTTTTACCTTCTCTACTGGAGGGAACCAGCCATGCCGCTTGATACCATACCGCCTCCCGCCACCCACCCGAGCACCGAATATGTCCACGAAGCCATCGCAAGAGCCGACGAAGCAGGTCAGCTTGCCCGTTCCCACCTCGCAGTTGCACAAATCAGCCAGAATAATCGATGTGATGAATGTCACCACTTCGCGCACTTTTCACCAGGGTCCCTCATCTTAATATGGTGTCCCACTCGCCATGTGGGACTTTCTGAGAAGCTGCTTATCCGCTATGCTGGCCCTTACAAAGTACTTCGTCAAGTTATAGACGTTACGTATGAAATCGTCCCCGTCGTCCCTTCTAGCTCTGAACTTTGGAGTGAAATCGTCCACGTCGCCCACTTCAAGCCATACCACTCCCCTGATTCACTTTTCACATTGTAGCCGCACAGAACCGAGTCGGTGCTTATCCTGCGGGGGAGCAATGCCGGGTTGAACTTATTAGAGAAATGAGCTAGCCGATAAATTAGCTGGCCAGACACTCGACTTGCAAAGGGCTCAATCCCCCAAAGTGGGCATGCGCCATGGTTGTGGGGCCGCCTGGCCATCCGTCGAGGAAGAAGAAGACGCTCTGGTGGACTAGCGTGTGCACGAGCTGAAAGACCTAGCTGCCTGTCTGAATTTGCCTTCCTAATTATCTGCCAATAGAGGCACATTCGTTTACTACTTGTGAATAAGCGTTTTCTTTGCTCCGCGTCAATACGAAGTTGAAAATATACATAACGGCCATGCCATTTATTTATAAGAGTTTGTAGCAGAATCATCATCATCACCACGGCAGCGCCCGTCATTAACATCACCTACGCTCCGTCAACATCATCATCTAACACGGGTGCTGGCGTGGGCAGTCAGAGCCACGCGCACAGAATAAATTCAGGTTCCTGTTGCGGCCCGACGTCTGGGGCCGCCTCTCTCTTGCCTAATCGGCGCTCTACAATTGGTGACCCGAAAGGGAGTCGATTACCGTTGCCCGTCTCCGGACAGGAAGTGGAGCCATGGTTGACGAAGACCAGACCCCGCTTTGCCGCCGGTTGCTGACGGTGACCATACCCAGACTACGCCACCGGTTACAATCGCCACGTCCACAGCCGCGCCCGTGCTGCCGCGATACTGGGGTCAAAATTCTACAGCGCGGGTCCTTCAGGTCGAGTGCTGTTTTGAGCTGGCCAAGATAACGTCGCAGGCGACGAAGTACCACCGCGTCATCGCGTTTCTTCCGTGCACTGTGGTGAATGAGGTCGCAGACACTGTAGCTGCGTTCAGCGCCGGTCTACCGGCCAGACCATACCACCAGAATAAAGTAGCCTTGCTCGAACGCCCTACCCTGTCTCAGCGCTCGCGTATGCGGCAAGCGTTGTCCATGGAAGAGCTCGGGGACCGGCGCCCGAGTTAGTTGTTACGACAGATGCGGCAACTTCTTGGCTCTAGTTCACACACCAGGTACGATGGTTTGGTGCGGAAGCTGATTTTCCAGCGCCTTCCAGCGAACGTGCAGATGGTTTTAGACGCTTCTTCCACAGCAGATTTGAATGCGCTCGCTGCCTTGTCTGACAAGGTGATGGACGTTGTGACCCCATCCCATCAAGTTTCCTCCGCCGCCGCGCTTTCATCCTCGTCCAGCCACGCTACAACACAGCGATACGCCCCATCCAATGTGGACCGGCTGTACGACCACCTCGACGAGCTCATCGTGGCCAGTACGCGCGGGGGAATCTCGACACCGGGCGGGCACCGACGTCACCGTTCACCTTCTCGCTGAATCACCTTCGACCGGGCGTTTTCGGCGTAACTCTCCAGGAACATGCGTTTCATAACACCACCGTCACTTTGACGACCAGGCACGCCACTGCCGGCTTCCGTGCTCCTGGTCGGGAGACCGCGTGGCCGACCACTAACGGCGACCAGTGGTCAAGGCCTCAGTGAGTGTTGCCTTTTCTATGTCGTCGACCGTACAACCGGATAAAGGTTCCTGGTCGATACGGGAGCCCAGGTCAGCATCCTGCCCGCTACATGTTGGGAGCGCTAGTCCACCTCGGCAATCATGTACCTCCAAACTGTTAACAGTACTAGGATCCCCACGTACAAGCAACGCTCACTCAGATTTAACTTGGGACTCCGCAGAGCTTTTCGATGGATATTCATGGGGACTAACGTCGGTTGCGCGATCATCGGTGCCGATTTTCTCGCGCATCACGGCCTCCTTGTCGATTTTATGCAGCGACGTCTCCTCGATGCCACCACATTTCTTTCTATCCAAGGCATTGCTGCACCTGTGGCTACAGATATGGCACGTTCTTTTGCCACGGTTGCCGAAGGGCCATTCGCAGTCTTGGAGGAATTTCCGGATGTGACATTGCCGCCCGAATGGAATAAGCCTGTCAAGCACGACGTTCATCAACACATACCCACAAAAGGCCCCCTTGTCTTCTTTCGGCACGACGACTTGCCCCCGACAATGACAAGGTCGCCCGTGGAGAGTTTGATCACATGTTGGAGCCCGGTATTACACTCCGAACCTCAAGCAGCTGGGTCTCGGCACTCCAATTGGTTCCAAAGAAGTCAGGTGATTGGCGAGCCTGTGGGGACTATCGGTCCCTTAACACCAGGACTGTGCCCGACTGATATCCGCTCCCCGACATTCAAAGCTTCACGGCTTTCTTTCACGCTGCTACCTTTTTCTCTAAAATAGACCTCGTTCTGTCATATCATCAAATTCCCGTCGCAATGTAAAGGCCACATTGAACGGCGTTTAGCGTCTATCTCGTAGCAGAAATGAAAGGCTGGGTACAAGTTAAGAACGGTTAATTCGGGTACAAGTTAAGAACAGCAATGACCCATGTAGTGTATCTCTCTACTGGAACGACAGACCCGGATGTCAACCGGCGCGCTTTTTGAAAGGACACGGTGCTTAGGCGTGACATGGTCTTTTTTTGTCATATAGTGGTCAGATGAGCACATGCTGATAAGGCCAATTTCACCGAAACGAGTTCATCCTAACACAGTTTAGAGCCTGGGTAAGGGCATGCTAATGCATACTGTTTGCCAATTAGCTTTGAATGTTTAGGCCATGCCCTTTGTGGGGATTCATATTTAAAGAATGCTTGAAAAGGACATGAAATGCTTGACAAGGACAAGCACAATTCTTGACATGGAAAGCTGGAATGCTTGACACTTGCAACGTTGCATATAACAGAAGACCAGGGTGTACAGCTTTCTATGATTGCCTGCATAGCACGCCAGCCTCACAGATTGTGCCGTTTTTCTAAACAATTTTAGTGCGGCACTGTACACAGGCATAAATACCAAGTTGCCACTTAAATGTCTTGCTCCAGTATTTGTAGACAGATAAATTTAATTGTTAGCTTGTGTCTTTTTTGTTTTTAAGTGCCACTTGGAACGTTGAGACCACGATGAACAAGGGAACTGCCTGGAGAGAAGCTGCTTATGCAAAATGGGTTCATGAGCCGTCAGCAGCCTTCTGTGCTGCCTCAAACAGTAAATTGAAAGTGTGTACAAAGAGGTGTGGTATATACAGAGGCTTAAGAATGCAGCCCCCAGCCCAACCCCAGCCCCGTACGATAGCCTCTTTACATTTGACATGGTATTAGGGATATGTGTTTGACCGGGAGTAGATGAGCATTATGGAAAAATACTAAAGGATATCTACAATGGGTCCACAGCTACCATCATCCTAAATAAGGAGAGCAGTAACACACGTATAAGGAAGGGCGTCAGACAAGAAGAAACAGTCTCTCCAGTTCTTCACAGCATATTTACAAGAATTATTTAGAACGTTGGACGGGAGCAAGAGTTATTGGAGAATACCTCAGAATCCTAAGATTTGCTAATGACGTTGCCTTTCTAAGTAACTCGGGCGACTAATTGCAAAGCTCAGGACAAACAAAGAAGATCCTTCGGCCTGAAAATATTATGCAGAAAACATAAACTAATGGTCAATAACCTTGGGACAGCACAGCTGTTTGAAATAGTTTTGCTAGGCCGTGGAAGTGGTAAGCGAATATATCTGCTTAGGCCCAGTTGTGACCCCGGATCCCTACCATGAGGCAGAGATATAATTAGAAGGATAAGAACGGGGCGGAGTCCTTACGGCAGACATTGTCAGATAATAAATGGCAGCCTACTATTGTGCCTGAAGACGAAAGTTTATGACAGCTGCATCTTACCAGTACTAATCTATGGGGCAGAAACTTGGAGCTCAATAAGAGGGTTCATCCTAAATTTAGAATGATTCAGCGGGCAATGGGATGGAAGTTGATAGGTGTAACATGAAGGGACATGAGTAGAGCGGAGTGGGCAGGGAAAAACACGTGCTAAGGACATATTAGTAGAAATTAACAAGACGAAATGGATGTGGCCAGTGCATGCAATGTGCAGGCAAGATAAGCTTTGGGAATTAAGGGTGACAGAGTGAATCTCTAGAGAAGGCAACCGTTAGTGGGGGTGGCAAAAAGTTAGAGGGGCAGATTAGATCACAAATTTTGCGAGGATAAATTGGTCGCGGAACCGGGGTAATTGGAGATTAACCGGATAGCCCTGTGCCATGCATTGGGCGTAGAGAGGCTGGGGATGATGCTGATGATGATGATGGGTTTTTCTAGCAAAATATTTTGTTCCTTAGCTTGGTACATGGTGTGATGCTGAGCTGTCTGGTATCGGGTAGCTCCGAGATATCGTCAACTGCAGTGGCATCATAGACATGACCTCGCACAAGTCAATGATATCACAGAACTTTAATGATGTGTTGCTCCCTGCATGATTCTCGTTAAAGCCTATGATATCATTAGACATCGCCGATATATCGTTGGCTCCTGATTACCGTACGACGACATGTCGACGATATCCCATGAGCTCATACTCACACATCGTTGAGATTATCGTGTCAATTTTTTCAGTAGAGGTGTCACAGGAAAAGAAACGAACACAAAACAGTAGTCTGTCTCTTAGAAAATTATTCTTTTAAGGTAATTTTATGTGTATGCCTATGCACACAAAGAAACGTTTTGCCCGCTAGAAGATGGCAATACCTCAAGTTCTGAAAATATCATGTACCTTGTGGTAACCGGGCAACTGTGGAGACGTGAATCATATGGGAAGGATACGTCCCGCGTGAAGCCGAGTATGTGGGGTGATATGACTTGGAATAGAACTTGGAGGACAGCGCTGTACTATGTGTGCACAGCAGGACCTGCTGAGTACCGTGCCTTGGGGAACGGAACTTCCAGTAAGGGTAGATTTTCAAGGGTTTCGGTTTCTTTCTTGGGAACCGCGGCTGGGTGCAAGGACACCGGCACCACAAGCTGCATAAAACGATGTTTTTTTCTCTTCGATTACGCTTGACGTGAAAAGAAGCTAACTGTTGAAAACAAAAGAGATACAGTTTTAATAATTCTGCACTCAAAATTCATAAAATATTGGTTCCTTATAGACACAGACGTAAAACGTAACCGGAAGGTGAGACCATTTACATGCGTTGTTCCTAAATAGAAAGGCAAGATACCCTGGACATATATAAGGTGGGCTGAACAAATTGCTAAGTCAGTATGCATGCGAGCGTGTGCGACACGCATTGGCGCTCCCTACTTTCACCTGTCGGCAGTCTACAGTAACCGGAAATTATCCCTTCCTTCGAGGATACACAAGACACGTTGGCAGAATTTCTACTTTGCTGAAAGGCTTTATATACAAATACAGAAGATAATTCGGCTAAAGCCTAATAAATTTCGCATTCTGTCCCTTTTGGAAGATCCCCACTGCGATGCGCGAAGGGCCTTAAAATCAATCATCGTGAGGTACATCTACAATGGCTGTCTTAGAGCGCATGTAGGGCTACCGCACACGCAGATGAACAACATCGGGAGAAAGTAGCAATGGCATCGAGAAACCTTCTGGACAGGTATAATCATTCTTATAACGCCGGTGTTCTGGATTCGCTAAATGGTATGAAGTGTCCCTTCTATTTTCATACTTACAACGAAAACAAACAGAACTCCAAACTTATCGGCTCTGCCATAAGGTTTCCAAATGAGACGCGTGTGGGGTATATTGTATTTTCTTGTGTCACAGAAGCCTTTCTGGCCTGTGTGCAATTGCAGCTGTTGTCATGCTCGTTCCTCTAGCCCGGTTTGTTCATATTGTCACGGGGCATAGTGTTGGGCAATACCAGTCAGCGCCATTACACAGGACCAGTAATGACGACTACGAAGAAGGGGCTAGCGGACCCTGCGCTGGCCATCTGACTGCCATCTTGGAAAAAGTGCCAATAGATTCTTCGCCTTGTTCATGTTTTGTCTCATATGCTCTGTCGCCATGTCACATTTGCCGGAGTGCGCGGGTCCATCCATGTCCTGGTCCCAAGCTTCGCTTTTCATCGACAGCGGCGAAATCATCGAGGGTGCGCCAGCCACGTCCGGCAGCGCCAGCCCCACCGCTACCAGCACTCGAGGCGTCCCCCGCACCGTGTCCCCAGCCCGTGATGAGCCCATCCAGAGCAACGAAGGCCCGACAGCGTGGAACCAGACGACGACGACGTATCCACAGCCCTGTGGTCCGACGTGGTTAGAAGCCCTCACCGATTCGTCGTTGTCTTGCGGACATCGTTGCTACTGCTGCTGTCGTCGTTCGGGGTCGACCCTGCTTTCTCGCCGTTCTCCGTGGACCGACACTTGTCGTCTCCGTCCCGTCCCCTGAAGGAGCATCGTTCGAGCAGGGTGAGCAGCAAGGGGTGCTACTAGTGCCACAATGTGGGCCACGTCATCCGCAAGTGCCCCGAGGACGGAAAACTTTGCTACAATTGCGGCAAGCAGGGACACAGATCGCGCGACTGCGACGAGAAGCCATTAGTGAACCCCCGGTAGCGAGGTGGCGTTGTCGTCGGGAAACATTTTCGCAGCTTCTTCCTGACCACTGCACGAGTGGTGTCACGTAGTGAGTCGGAGTAAATTGCGCCGGCACCAATCGTCTCCAAAACCAGCGCATTTATTGGGCGGTTGTGCTGCCTCATTCAGATTTCGAGTGTCTTCTCTATCCCGGTGGCCTCAGACGCGAATTCAGACACGGTCTTGGGGGGGTTGCGAACACGCCACGCGAAGAGCTCTTGCCTCACACCTCGCATCAGAAACCGTAGTTTCTTTTCCTCCGCCAATTTGCAGTCACTTATGCAGAATGCAAAACGTTAGAACATTCTCTGGGCACCTGGAACCAATAATCTAAGAGTGACAGACTCACTGACCAAGAAGCACACGAACGTATAAGACTCTTCGTGACAACGACTACAACACTTCAAAAATGTTAAGAACAAATCCCCATCCAATGCTTAGGATAATGATCTTCGCCTTTGATACAGAGAAGCCGCAATGGCTAAAAATCACAAACTCTGTGGAGAAAAAACCAATACAAGGAACTTCAAATCTACATGCGTTAAGGTGCGAGGCAGAAACATCATACATTACCTTAAAACTCTGTTAAAATCTGCACAACACCCACTGGTTTGCACGCATTCTTCTCCCGTTCAAAACTATAGTCAGTGGAGAACCATTCAAGCAAAACATATTCTACTCCTTCGATACATGGGAGGCAGCTTTGACCCGCTGCATCCAATTTAGGAGGGCAAGGAACGAGCTGCTGCATCGGGTGCCCTACACTTCAGCTTCCACCGAGATCTCCTTATCGTCTCTTTACCTCCTTTCCCTCAAGCACAACCATTTCTTCCTGAACAAAGTTGTTCACTCTATCTCTCTCACTCCAGACGTAAAAAGTAAAATTGTTCCACCTGGCCTAAAAATCACAACATAAACATTTTAAAACACTGACACTGATGCCTCCTCGAATAAACACCTCGCATCGACAACCTTTCCCGTTCTCATTTCTATCCACAGAATGGGAGAGGCCCTTTATTTTCCTGCCGCGCGGCGAATAAAAACCATAGTAGCTAACTTTTCTCTCTTCGATCTTTAATGTTCGTGAAGCATAGATCGGAAATGCATCAACTGCCTGCGAAAACACTCATTGGGAGTTGAAGTGCCGCTAACGCGCCTTACACCCAAGGTTAAAAATGTAGACACCTCTGCAACTGTTCTTGTCTTCTCTGAATGCTCTCAACATTTACTCTTGGGTATGCAACTGATCAGCAATCTATGTGCAGTTTGCTGCGTAAAATGTGCCCAAACAACCGGAACAGATGTTTCTGCACTGGTGCTCTGGTGGCCTGATGTGCTACTGATTACATGGGGGAGATGTACGGTAGAACAGGGTACTCATTTACGCACACGCGCAACCACTTTCTAAGTCCCGATCGCAGGTTTCCGGCCATAGGACCACTTCTGTCTGCCTGCATAGCAAAGAGCCCTAAATGTAGGTCGTTCTCCGGTCACTCAATTATGGGGCCCAGGACCAAGGGACGCACGGACCCTCTCTTTAGGCGACAGAAAAAATTATTTCAATCTACGCTGTAAAGGTGGTTGAAAAGCAGAGGTGTAAAAGACGTCCTCAAAAATTCTTCTTGCGACGGTATCTGAATTCCCACATGTGGCTCTACAAAAAGTGGAGCCAGCGATTGTGGCAACCGTAACTTGGGATTCGCGGGTTGGATATCCCGAACGGAGAAGTGTCGGCCACGGATACGATTGCAGTTCGATGACCCTGCCGTAGCAAAAGCATCTGTTGCTGAAATACGCTCATTAAACCGAGTTGAAAATTAGTACCCCGTTTGAAAAAACAACAGACAACGGCTACTACATCTGTTGCGCAAAGCATGTTTGGGCCTTTGTCAATTATAAGTGAGTATAGCTCTTTGCTGATGTCCTCAGGCTTAGCGGAGCTTCTTTTATAATCCTATGGTGACGTTATGGCTTAGCTCAGCATGTGCGCATGTGAGGTCTCTGTAAGGCGGAGCAAGGCAAATCTTCGGTGAAGTGTTGTCGCCCCCTCGCTGACCTCATCACTCGGCAACGTTCTTGCACCCCCAAACGCCAGCCTGAACAAGTTTGCCTCCTTAAACACCAGCCTAAACTGCATCGCTGTTAAAAAGAAAACGTGTAAGATAAATGTTTGTTTGCTTTTTAAAAAGTAGAAAGTATATACCTATCGTTTGGTGAAGGAAACCGAAGAATATTCTGATATCAACAGCCCAAAAGGGGCAGTGATATAAAAAAATTGTTTTTGAGGAACAATGCCAAATTAATGCAAAAGGGTGTGAACAAACCTGTTTACACATTAGTTGAAATACAAAATTTTGTGGAGTATTTATGTTATTTGAAACTGAAATAATGATGTGTGACTTGTCCTCCGAAGGTTGTTACTACACTTAAAAATGCGACAATGGTTGTCCGGTTTATTGGAAGTTCATTATTGTGCTGGCGTGTTCGATATGGACAATGTAAACACCAAGACTATTTGCCCCAGTTATAAAGAAATGTAGTTGCTTTGCCAACAAAAATAGATGTTCTAGTTGGAACATCTGTTCTAACTAGAAGAAGCGACATGTAAGATCGTTGTACATGCGACCTGTAGCGCTACTACGTTCAACTTGAAGAAACAGTGTGCCCACCAATCTCGAATTTCAGTGCCGCGGTGTGCCTTCCGTTATCTTTGAGAACCCTATCAGCAATAAATATCTGCGTCTACATGCAATTTTATCACTCCTGTTAATTGGGAACATTGAAGGAAGCATTGAATACTTTTGCAAGAGGGTTGTAAATAATACTAGATTCGAAAACTTGTTTTAACTACAATAGGCAGCAATATTATATGTGCAAAAATCATCCTGTGCAGTCATCCTAGTTACCATGAACGTTGCTTCAGTTACGATGAACGTCACCGCATACCGATGACATCCAATTGGTACTATATCCGTATAAAAAGTTAAATATCGATACAACTTTATAGGTCAAATAATATTTACCCCCATACCACATATAATTAAAAGTGATTAATTAAGAATAAAGTAGGGATCACAACGTTACTTATCACTCCTGTTAATTGGGAACATTGAAGGAAGCATTGAATACTTTTGCAAGAGGGTTGTAAATAATACTAGATTCGAACACTTGTTTTAACTACAATAGGCAGCAATATTATATGTGCAAAAATCATCATGTGCAGTCATCCTAGTTACCATGAACGTTGCTTCAGTTACGGTGAACGTCACCGCATACCGATGACATCCAATTGGTACTATATCCGTATAAAAAGTTAAATATCGATACAACTTTATAGGTCAAATATTACTTACCCCCATACCACATATAATTAAAAGTGATTAATTAAGAATAAAGTAGGGATCACAACATTAGGTAAGCGATACATCGGTGTGCAAGGCCATTCGCCCTAGCTACGCTATTATTACTATGTGCTTGCTTGAGACCTACTTTCTCGCCAATGGTGGTCTTAAACGCCTATATTATAAACTCTTTATTAACTAAATGTACACTTGGCCAGGCGGCGATATCACTCTTGTATCTTGCAGTGACGATTATATACAGGCTGATTCTTCAATATCCCTTTTCTATAGTATTTTACGATGAGTCGTCAGTGTTATGCGCCACACTGACTGTGCATAACGATGACTTAGTTACTGAAGTATACTTAACACAACCTCTATTTAAAAAGCAGCAGCCTGAGGTCTCCAAAGTAAGGATCTCATGTTCCTAAGCAATTTATGTTAAAAGAGTTAGTTCTAAACAATCCCCTTTCACAACCAACCGCGTAGAACTTCGCGCCGCCACCACAAAATAAAAGTAACCGTCCGAAGTTTTAGACAATGCGTTAAGAGGCGCGAACATTCTTGATCATCAGGCACTCTTTAATATTCAAGCCAGACTGCCAAAACACTGCCCTCGTGAGTACGCACAACGCGTCGAAGCCTAACACAGAAGCATTTTAACTAAACACTTCGATAATCTCAGGCAGAGTGACCGCTCCAACAATTGTTACCCGCAGCACCTTGAGTAGTATACCGCAGGTTTAAATACCGCAGATTATTTTAACTTCTTCCAAAACCGAACGTTCCATTCTATCTAGGGTCCGTGCTTGACGGAATTATACTTGGAACTTCAGGCACTCATGAATACCACACATATAGCTACCAGATATTTCTCGATGAACAGCTAAAAATAAACCGTCACCTTTTCTGTGACAGTGCCAAAGTAATCTAGGCAAAAAGTGTTCCCTTGATAACCTCGAGTATATTGGCCAGAGGGCAAAGCGATTCATGCTAAGTTTAATAATCATATGGCACATTTCGTCACCACCCCTATCTTCCACTAACACACTTGAAAATACCGGCTGTTTCTTTGTTCATAGCAAAGCAACCATACTTATGTTCGGTTACTTCCAGGTAACTGTTTGTCTCTAACCTTAAACTACGAAGAAAAGCACTGTACATTTTGTGACACATTACTGGTTATTGTACTTTTATTTCAAAGAAACGCGTTGCGGAAGAACTTTATATTTCAAAGAATTGTATGTTCAAGGTTGGTTAACACATCAACCTATTTATATCGTCTCTTCGGATAGTGTTTTGTCAGTGCTTTGTGCATTGTTAAGTATTACAGCTGAATCATAATTTAAGTAAAAATGCACAAACCATGGATCCTTGTATAAAATATTCCTGGGAAGTTTTCTTTCTGCGCCTGAAGGCACAAGCTTTTCTGGTAGTTTTCTTCTTGATTTGTCTAGGCATGAAAACTGCAGTGGTGATTGCCTTCGTCCTTTCTGTACTCGAACAAATTTGCCAGGTTTCCACATAACCCGAGTAAATTGCACAATTCTTCCAGCGTTCCTTTTGCACAATATGCTTCCGATAAAACTGTCGGCAAGTAATTTTTTGTCGAAGTGGTGTATTTTAGGACACAACGCTCAGTTATAAACAAAATACCTTAAATTTGACACTTCGTTTTGAGGGATATGTCGAAAAAATTGTTTATGAATATTTTGAGTTACTGTTTTGAGGTATAATAAGAAGCCCAAGTACAATTGTTCTGGCCAACAACTACACGCAACACTTTTTGTTTACCCTAAATTTGAATTGTTGATTCAGATGGATACTGTGCTACGTCAAAACTGAAAAAAAAGAATTTCGAGACTTCGCTGAGCACTTCGTGGAGAGTGTAAATCTTAAAACTGCCGTGACTGTTCGCGATACAGAAACTACCCAATCCTAAGAGGAAACAACACGAAAGCGCGGTTTCTAGAGCATTCGGAGTTTTTCTAAATAAATTTTGGAATTATGATATCACGTGGTTGTGTGCGACGTATCAGAAGGAAGGACCTCCTTATTTCACTAGAGATAGCTCTGAAATGTTCTCAAGATATCCATGCGCTAGAAATCTTTCCTCCAACAATTTTCTCAGCTTTGTTTGGACGAATCTTCTGTGTACCAGCGAGCCTTAGGGAGATGTGGTCCTTGAAAGTTTTTATAGTAGCCGAAACGTCTGCACCGATTAGCCACTGCAGTGGCTAAGTAAATAAATTCTTGTAATGTTTGGCCAAAGAACGCAGGTTGAATTTCTCCCGCGACGGGTACTACTTACTTGGCGGCAAAAAGCGAAAACGGCCGTGTGACGGTTTTGAATGAACGATTCGTTACGTGGTGAAAATATTCTCCAGCGCTGCACTAAGGTCCGTCTTATATGAAGCGGTAGCTTCGGCGAATAAAATCACAATATTCCAGAGCACAGCCCTCTGGCAGCCGTTCCCTCGGCTTCACCTTGTAGGCGTCCTCGTGCCCTAGTGACCGAACACCACACCGATAGCTGAAAAAAATTAAATAGGAGCCTCTAGTGAAGGATGAAGAGGAAGGTGGCGCGCACCGGTATGGTGTCATCTCTAGCACTGCTTTCCTTCTACTCTGGTTTCACGCGTCGCCGCATAAAAAGCGCTATCCTCGCACTCGCCTTTCACACGCTGTTTTGTACAGCACGAATCCAAACCGCCTGGTATTTGCGCGGGATGATCAAACACCATTTCCAACAACATGCTCGCTGCTTCCCTGGTGTGGCATTTCGGAACCACGTGGCCTTTGCGTGGGAGGTTCAAATGTCATTTGCAACATCGCGGTAGCCGGCAGCGGTGACGTGCTCCGAATAACAACAGCGGGGTAGTCCGCTGTGATGTGGGTCCGTTCCTCACGCGATGACTTCCTGAAACGCAGAGGAGATGTGCGCCGTGACGAAATAGACTACAGCTCACGCTATGTGTGAATTTTGCATTGTGGTGTATAGTAATTTTCAGCGCATTTTTATCCTGATGAAACATCTACATACAATTATTGCTTTTGTTTTTTTGTTTCATCAGGTGACATATGTAGATTGGGTGACTTTTTGGCATTTTCTGTACCTCTTAAGCACAAGCAACTGCGTAAAAGAATTAAACATATATCCGACACAGATGTGGGCCCTTGGTTTAAGTTTTTTCTTCATAACAAGAGATCGTTGTTAAACTGCATATTGAGCAATGTGTTTTCTGATACCTTAGAAAACAGCGCTGTTTCCTAAGAAGTTATGTGTACCCAACAAGCCCAAAGTCAAACTTTAGTGTTTCCTGATATACACTGTGCTGGAAGTGTTCGTGCCAAAACCTATAAAATTGCAAAGAGGATGTTAGTGCTAGTTCTAGCGTCATTTCACGGCTAAGCGGTTGCGAGACGTTTAACCTCAGTTTTTATATGGTAGGCAGCCAGCCTGTAGGTCATGAGTGTACTTCACGAATCTCACGGCCTAAAGTATGCACAAATGGTTAGCAACTTACTTCATACAATCAATAGAGCAAGTGGCACCACCTTCGTGAGCACAGTAGGGACGTTTACCACCTAAAAACGCCACAAGAATTGACAAAATATTTATTTATTTTAATGCAAAGCTTTCCGTGCCCCAGGGAGGGTGCCCCGCGGACGCCAAAACGCACAACAGAAAAGCAAGCTTTATGCAATGGGCCTCAATAATGGAAATCGGTCGGGTATCTGCGCAATTTGTTGCAAATGTCGTTTAAAGACGATAGTCGTCGGGTATCCAGGCCACGTAAATGCCTCGATTCTCCTTTCCGCTCACCTCTCGTGCTGTTCATCTTTCGTCTCGCTCATCCCAAAATAAACATGCTAGACGTTTGCCCAAGTCTATTAACATTTGCCGTGTTCTAGTGCTCCACGCTGGATGACTCGATGCAAGCGCTAGCGTACGACGCAGGAACGTGTGAATCGTGGCACGCTCCACGCGTCTTCCACGCACTATGTTGTGGAACCGTTCATGTAGTATTGCTGTTTGACTTCCTAGTATGCATCCACGTAGGCCGCGGGCCACCGCTTTTTGTTTTTTCTCGGCGTATTTTTGGAATAAATTACGCACCCCTGCATTTTCATTCATGAGGCAACGCGAATATATCGTATCTATAATTCTAGTGCCCTAATTATACGTAATTGCTTGTGGATAAACATTGTGACAAGTATGAACGCTTTCACCGGACTTCATCGCTAAGCATCTGCCTTAACTTTGGCTTCGAGGCCTAATCGAGGGCAGACAGACAGACAGACAGACAGACAGACAGACAGACAGACAGACAGACATCGTAATATTCCCGTTTGAGAAGGCCCAGAATTACTATCGTCTTTATTTATTGATTTATTTTAACATACCGCCATTACCATTTGAAATTTTTGCAGGTATAGCGACACAATCGTTTCAGTTTCACAAAATACAACGTGGTTTTTTTGTACAAAGAAACACAACGGCATAAAAATTTGAGTCACATTTTCTGCATGTCAAGCGAAGGTTGGAAGAAAAAATTTGAAATCAGAAATCGCTGGCATCAGGCGTCACCAAGTTTATGGTAACAAAGCAACGAAACATAGGCAATTTCAATGCATCAGGAAGAGTAAGGCAGAAATTGGATATTGTATTTTATAGCCTAGCTTGAAGAACAAACGCAACCGTACACTTTTAGTGGAATGTTCTTGTCACAATACTACTCAGCAATAGTGAACATCAGATATGAGCTAGAGAGAGAGAAAGGAAACAATGAAGACGCATCTAAATAACACTTTGGTTCCCTCTGTTCAATTTTCACAGGATCCTTTTGAATAAATCGCTTCACGTAGGTACATTAAAGCATTTTGTCGGGCTAGTTGGTCTGACATAATGGAAACAAAATCTGTGCTGCAAGGACGGGACGACTCAGCGCAGATTATCAAACTGTGTTATTTTAACTTCTTCCAAAACCGAACGTTCCATTCTATCTAGGGTCCGTGCTTGACGGAATTATACTTGGAACTTCAGGCACTCATGAATACCACACATATAGCTACCAGATATTTCTCGATGAACAGCTAAAAATAAACCGTCACCTTTTCTGTGACAGTGCCAAAGTAATCTAGGCAAAAAGTGTTCCCTTGATAACCTCGAGTATATTGGCCAGAGGGCAAAGCGATTCATGCTAAGTTTAATAATCATATGGCACATTTCGTCACCACCCCTATCTTCCACTAACACACTTGAAAATACCGGCTGTTTCTTTGTTCATAGCAAAGCAACCATACTTATGTTCGGTTACTTCCAGGTAACTGTTTGTCTCTAACCTTAAACTACGAAGAAAAGCACTGTACATTTTGTGACACATTACTGGTTATTGTACTTTTATTTCAAAGAAACGCGTTGCGGAAGAACTTTATATTTCAAGAATTGTATGTTCAAGGTTGGTTAACACATCAACCTATTTATATCGTCTCTTCGGATAGTGTTTTGTCAGTGCTTTGTGCATTGTTAAGTATTACAGCTGAATCATAATTTAAGTAAAAATGCACAAACCATGGATCCTTGTATAAAATATTCCTGGGAAGTTTTCTTTCTGCGCCTGAAGGCACAAGCTTTTCTGGTAGTTTTCTTCTTGATTTGTCTAGGCATGAAAACTGCAGTGGTGATTGCCTTCGTCCTTTCTGTACTCGAACAAATTTGCCAGGCTTCCACATAACCCGAGTAAATTGCACAATTCTGCCAGCGTTCCATTTGCACAATATGCTTCCGATAAAACTGTCCGCAAGTAATTTTTTGTCGAAGTGGTGTATTTTAGGACACAACGCTCAGTTATAAACAAAATACCTTAAATTTGACACTTCGTTTTGAGGGATATGTCGAAAAAAAATTGTTTATGAATATTTTGAGTTACTGTTTTGAGTTATAGTAAGAAGCCCAAGTACAATTGTTCTCGCCAACAACTACACGCAACACTTTTTTTTTAAACCCTAAATTTGAATTGTTGATTGAGATGGATATTGTGCTATGTCAAAACTGAAAAAAAAGAATTTCGAGACTTCGCTGAGCACTTCGTGGAGAGTGTAAATCTTAAAACTGCCCTGACTGTTCGCGATACAGAAACTACCCAATCCTAAGAGGAAACAACACGAAAGCGCGGTTTCTAGAGCATTCGGAGTTTTTCTAAATAAATTTTGGAATTATGATATCACGTGGTTGTGTGCGACGTATCAGAAGGAAGGACCTCCTTATTTCACTAGAGATAGCTCTGAAATGTTCTCAAGATATCCATGCGCTAGAAATCTTTCCTCCAACAATTTTCTCAGCTTTGTTTGGACAAACTTCTGTGTACCAGCGAGCCTTAGGGAGATGTGGTCCTTGAAAGTTTTTATAGTAGCCGAAACATCAGCACCGATGAGCCACTGCAGTGGCTAAGCAAATAAATTCTTGTAATGTTTGGCCAAAGAACGCAGGTTGAATTTCTCCCGCGACGGGTACTATTTACTTGGCGGCAAAAAGCGAAAACGGCCGTGTGACGGTTTTGAATGAACGATTCGTGACGTGGTGAAAATATTCTCCAGCGCTGCACTAAAGTCCGTCTTATATGAAGCGGTAGCTTCGGCGAATAAAATCACAATATTCCAGAGCACAGCCCTCTGGTAGCCGTTCCCCGGGCTTCACCTTGTAGGCGTCCTCGTACCCTAGTGACCGAACACCACACCGATAGCTGAAAAAAATGAAATAGGAGCCTCTAGTGAAGGATGAAGGGGAAAGGGCGGCGCGCACCGGTATGGTGTCATCTCTCGCACTCCCTTTCCTTCTACTCTGGTTTCACGCGTCGTCGCATAAGGAGCGCCATCCTCGCACTCGCAATCCAAACGCTGTTTTGTACAGCACGAATCCAAACCACCTGGTATTTGCGCGGGATGTTCAAACACCATTTCCAACAACATGCTCACTGCTTCCCTGGTGTGGCTTTCGGAACCACGTGGCCTTAGCGTGGGAGGTTCAAATGTCATTTGCAACATCGCGGTAGCCGGCGGCGGTGACGTGCTCCGAATAACAACAGCGGGGTAGCCCGCTGCGATGTGCGTCCGTTCCTCACGCGATGACTTCATGAAACGCAGAGGAGATGTGCGCCGTGACCAAGTAGACTACAGCTCGCGCTACGTGTGAATTTTGCATTGTGGTGTATAGTAATTATCAGCGCATTTTTATCCTGATGAAACATCTATATAAAATTTATTGCTTTTGTTTTTTTGTTTCATGAGGTGACATATGTAGATTGGGTGACTTTTTGGCATTTTCTGTACCTCTTAAGCACAAGCAACTGCGTAAAAGAATTAAACATATATCCGACACAGATGTGGGCACTTGGTTTAAGTTTTCTCTTCATAACAACAGATCGTTGTTAAACTGCATATTGAGCAATGTGTTTTCTGATACCTTAGAAAACAGCGCTGTTTCCTAAGATGTTATGTGTATCCAACAAACCCAAAGTCAAACTTGAGTGTTTCCTGATATACACTGTGCTGGAAGTGTTCGTGCCAAAACCTATAAAATGGCAACGAGGATGTTAGTGCTAGTTCTAGCGGCATTTCACGGCTAAGCGGTTGCGAGACGTTTAAGCTCAGTTTTTTATATGGTAGGCAGCCAGCCTGTAGGTCATGAGTGTACCTCATGAATCTCACGGCTGAAAGTATGCACAAACGGTCAGCAACTTACTTCATACAATCAATAGAGCAAGTGGCGCCACCTTCGTGAGCACAGTAGGCCCGTTTACCTTCTAAAAACGCAACAAGAATTGACAAAATATTTATTTATTTTAAGGCAAAGCTTTCCGTGCCCCAGGGAGGGCGCCCGCGGACGCCAAAAAGCACGACAGAAAAGCAAGCTTTATGCAATGGGCCGCAATAATGAAAATCGGTCGGGTATCTGCGGAATTGGTTGCAAATGTCGTTTAAAGATGATAGTCGTCGGGTATCCAGGCCACGTAAATGCCTCGATTCTCCTTTCCGCTCACCTCTCGTGCTGTTAAATCTTTCGTCTCGCTCATCCCAAAATAAACAAGCTAGACGTTTGCTCAAGTCTATTAACATTTGCCGTGTTCTAGTGCTCCACGCTGGATGACTCGATGCAAGCGCTGGCGTACGACACAGGAACGTGTGAATCGTGGCACGCTCCACGCGTCTTCCACGTACTATGTTGTGGAACCGTTCATGTAGTATTGCTGTTTGACTTCTTAGTATGCAGCCACGTAGGCCGCGGGCCACCGCTTTTGGTTTTTTCTCGGCATATTTCTGGAATAAATTACGCACCCCTGCATTTTCATTCATGAGGCACCGCGAATATATCGTATCGATAATTCTAGTGCCCTAATTATACGTAATTGTTTTTAGATAAACATTGTGACAAGTATGAACACTTTCACCGGCCTTCATCGCTAAGCATCTGCCTTAACTTTGGCTTCGAGGCCTAATCGAGGGCAGACAGACAGACAGACAGACAGACAGACAGACAGACAGACAGACAGACATCGTAATATTCCCGTTTGAGAAGGCCCAGAATTACTATCGTCTTTATTTATTGATTTATTTTAACATACCGCCAATACCATTTCGAATTTTTGCAGGTATAGCGATACAATCGTTTCAGTATCACAAAATACAACGTGGTTTTTGTGTACAAAAAACACAACGGCATAAAAAATAGAGTCAGATTTTCTACATGTCAAGCGAAGTTTGGAAGAAAAAATTTCAAATCAGAAGTCGCTGGCATAACGCGTCACTAAGTTCATGGTAACAAAGCAACAAAACATAGGCAATTTCAATGCATCAGGAAAACTAAGGCAGAAATTGGATATTGTATTTTATAGCCTAGCTTGAAGGACAAACGAAACCACACACTTTTAGTGGAATGTTCTTGTCACAATACTACTCAGCAATAGTGAACACCAGATATGAGCTAGAGAGAGAGAAAGGAAACAATGACGACGCATCTAAATAACACTTTGGTTCCCTCTGTTCAATTTTCACAGGGTCCTTTTGAATTTAAATCGCTTCACGTAGGTACATTAAAGCATTTTGTCGGGCTAGTTGGTCTGACATAATGGAAACAAAATCTGCGCTGCAAGGACGGGAAGACTCAGCGCAGATTATCAAACTGTGTTGAGTCCTCGCGCATATATACTACTATTCCGTAGACATGTGGAAGCAAGAAACGTTTAACATACACAACTAAAATCCCACACAAAATTCTAAAAAAAAATTACGCCCGCCTCCCCTCGCGGGAACCCTGGTGTGATGCAACGCATCTCAGGGGGGGGTTTCCCCTGGCGTTTTCCATCGGATTAATTACGCCTATAGCAGGGATTCTCACTTGAAGGGGAGGTGGGCGTAATTTTCCATTTTCACCATGCAATGCACATGCAATACACGTATGCTCAGGTACGGTCTTTATTGCAGACGAGAATGAGTGCCTTGTGGTCCGTAAAGTGCACAGTTAGGCTTCGACAATTGCATCAAGCAATCGTCGAGTACTGCGAGAGAGTGCAAGCGTAACGCGGACGACCGTCGACTGAGACCGTCGGAGCGCGGCATGCCGCTTTATATTCACAAAGTTCGAAGGAGAGGAGAGCGCGGAGAGAGAGAGTACTGCACATGCGCAGCGCGCGCAGTACCGAGCTTAGCGCCGCCCTCCAGTGCCTAGCAACGGAGTGAGATGGCGCGGCGCCAACATGCAGCTGTTTGGGAGAGAGTGTTCGCTTTTGAAGAGAGGGCAGGGGGAGAGGCGAAGCTGTGCGGATAACGCCGGACAGACGCAGGAAATGCTGAGGGGCGAGCATGAGATGCGTTGCATCTAAAAACGCACATCTTCACCATAACTCCTGCTGTCGCAACCTGCTTAGACACCATGAAGAAACGCGATTTCCTTGCCCAACAGCGATATTGAAGCAACACTAATGCAACCATCCCCCGCGCGCACAATTTCGCGCGCCTCCATTATCTCCCGGGTGAGCGCGTCACGGCTCCTAGCGGGCACCTTGGTTTTTTTCAAAAAGTGGAACACACTTACAGCCCTGGCAATGAATGCCAAGATGCCCGCTTACTGCATTAATAAATTATTTTTGTGGTAAGGTAGTTCATCATTATTACATCTTTCACTTTGGCTGATAAATCCCTTTTTGCAGCGCAATGAAACCCAGTACACCACTCTCTTCTTGCTGGCAAGGAACTTACTTTGGTGCTTCGTGCGCACCTATTCTCTTCTTTTCGAGTGCCGCGGACCTGGCGACAAAGCTTTGCAAGGTTGTCGGGCGCAGAAAAAGAAACCGCATTTGTCTCTGCACGTCGAACAATACCCTTGAGGTTGTGGCTCAGCTGGTTGATGTAAGGAATCACGCAATCTTTCGTTAGTCGACAGGTTTGCAAAACTTTATCGCCAGGTCAATGGCACTCGAAAAGAAGACAATGGGTTCCGCGCGAAGCACCAAAGTAACCTCGTTCCCTGCACGGAGGGAGGGATGTAGTTGATTCCGTTGCCCTGCAAAAAGATATATATATATCGCCCAAACTGGCAGATGCATTATGATAGTCCGTGAGCAGAAAAATAATGTCAGCAACGCGATAATCGGGCATCTTGGCATTCATTGCCGTGAATGCAGGTGTGTTCCATTTTTCGAAAAAACAAAGGTGCTCGCGTGAAAAGACAATGGAGGTGCGTGATATTGTGCGCGCGGAGGATGATTGCATTACTGTTGCTTCAATATAGCGGTTGAGCAAGGAAATCGCGTTTCTTTATGGGGTATAATCTGGTTGAGACAGCATGTGTCATGTTGAAGGTGTGCGTTGCTTTTATAATTTTTGTTCGTAATTTTATTTGTGCATGTTAAGATTTTCTTGGTTGCATATGTCTACCTGATACTAGTACATATGCGCGTGGAATCACCAGAGTTTGTTAGTCTGCGCGGTGTGGTGTGTTCTCTTCTGTCGCCCCGTCCTTACCGCGCAAATTTTGTTTCCATTATGTAGGTAGTTTTCAACTAGCGGTAAGAATTGTTCCTTACATACGCTACCACCAATCGACGAGTGCATACAGGTCCACTCTATTACAGCTAGTGGGAAGAAGCCGTATTTAATGCAATCAGTGCGATAATTGTATTCTTTCAAAATAAAGTCTGATTATGCCGCATGGGCCTAGTTTCTATGGGGCGTGAGATAACTTAAAGTATAAGATTCTGATTTTTTAGGAGTTAATATAACAATTTTAAGAGGGCTAGTTTCGAAAGTTTCTGTAGGGTGAGGATACAGGCGTTCCTCAGTAGTGCCGTTGCTTAAGTAGTTTTAAAGTATCAATTATAAATGCACCTAACAGCTTTTCGTGGTATTCGTTGTAGTTTATTTATGTGTACACTAGAATACGGGAACCAGATAATGTTAGAGTGTTCCAGCAAGGATCTTACAAAATCGTTGTAGGCTGATTGCTTTGTTTCTGGCGGTACTGATCTAAGGCGGCGTCTTAAGAATTGTACCTTCTTAGTGGTGCCTATCGATAGTACATATGTTGGCATCCCATCGGAAGTCTTACGCAAAGATCAGTCGCAAGTATTTGTGCTGTGGCGCCCGGAAATAAGGAGTATTATGTATGTTGTAAATGTGTTCGTACCTTTTTTTCTTCGGGTTATATATAAATGAGCGGATTTTTCTTCATTATGAAACATTTCTCAGTCACTACACCAGTAAAAACAGTGTTTATTACACTTTGTAATGTTAATTTATCTTATATGGTGTTTAGTTTATGGTATATCCCGCAATCGTCAGAGAATAATCGAATGTTGGCAGTAACACTGGGCGGCCAGTCATACATATAAATCACAAATAACATTGGGGACAGAGTGTGGTGCCAGATCGCAATGCTGGGGAACTGCGGTTGGGAAAGGGGTAATTTTGGTAATTTGCCACTGTCTTCTACGCACTGGAAACAGTTGGCTAAGTAGTTTTTTGTCGAGCGAATGATGTAGTTGTCGTTGATAACTGACTCTAGTTTTTTTATTAGCTTATTGTGTGTCAACTGATGTAATGCCTTTGAAATGTACAAGAATATTACTTCAACCTGATTTTGGTTGTCTATGCTAACAGATCTATCATGTGTTAGTACTACAAGTTGACTTATTGTCGATAGCCGCTGACGAAAACCATGTTGGCAAGGTGATAGTGGATGTTCATATTATGGGTGTTTAATTATGTACTTTAAAATAGTGCGCTCAAGAAGCTTGCTTGCTGTGCAAATTAAAAAAAATTGTGTGAAATTTGGGTCGGTGTCATAGGAGCCTTCTTTCGGTACGGAAAGAGTTTTAGCCGTATTCCTGTCTTTCGGTAGCGTAACTGTTGACGATAATTTCTAGAAAATCATTACCATGCATTTTGCTTTCAGATCGGCATATCTTTTTAAGAAAGAGTTTAGAATATTGTCCCGACCGTTACTTTTTTTTTAGTCAATGTTCAGCAAAAGGTTTATTACACCAGCTTCCTTTATAGATAGTGGATTTAACTAGCGTACATTGTGGGTATCTACATGTGGTATTATTGTCCTCGACAGATAAAATGAATTTAAGGTAATCATTCGCCGAGTAAGCAGTCACAAATCTTTGCTTTTGGTTTTTATCTTTTTTCGAACTTTTTGAGCCTTAAGTAGTTCCACGACTTTCTGGGAGACCTTTAGAGAAAGCCCGAGACTACTTAATGCAGAAATTCTTTTTGGCTACGCCTTTATTTTCCATTTCATGTCATTAATGTGCCAGTGTGTTTTTTTCACTCCGATGCTGAAGACTTTGCTTTCAAAGATTTTCTCAATTGTTTTACTTACGTTCAGCAGGTATTGTGTCGTCGCTTATCCATCGCCTTTTTTTAGTTTATGCGGAACGTAGAGTTAAATATGCAGTGAAAAATTATTTCTTTGAATGTCTGCCATAGCGTTTTGACATCAGTAACGCTGTCGGTTGGTAGTTCTTCGACCCCGGAGAATTCGAAATCAAGGTGGTCTACTATCAAAGGGCCTCAGCGGAGTTGAAGTCCAGAAAAGATATTTTAGGCTGCGAGTAAACTGGCCTATCCTGAATGGGGAGGGTGCATATGGTGAGTTTGTGGTGTGATATTCGGTCAAGAATTCCAGTTGTCACACCATCTTAAAAAAATCTGTTAAAAAATATTATATTTATAACATTCAAAGAAGATTCTTCAATTCCAGTCGTTTTGGTGACAATTGAGGTAAAAAGAAAACATAACATCAAGCATTATTTCTGAGCACGTGGAAGAAAAACGCATTGTCTACCAGTTGGCATATAGTAGATTAGAATCCCCCAAATTTAAATATCAGCCGCGAGCCTATACGTGAATTCGCTAAGTGCATGTATTCGTGCAGTTATTGCAAGACGTCACGGTCCTTTTTCGGCTGCGAATGAGGCGTCCCACAGTAACGCCGCATGTCCTAAACGTTAGCCCTACCAAAATAGACTCTTCACCACCAACATGAGAAAGAACTGTGTAACTGATTTCTTTCCTTACCTTAATAGCCAATACTCAGCCTCGCGTTGGCCTGTCTTTGTGTTTTGGTGAGAAATTTCTGGGCGTTATTTTATCGTTTACGACATCGGTTTTTCACCAGGTGTCGGTCAGGCCAGTGAAGTCTGGGTGAAGTCCGAGCAGTAGGAATTCTAGCCGATTCTAGTTTTTTAAGGGTGCTACGAACGTTTACGTGCACGTCGCTTATTTTGCAGTTTGTTTTTTTGTTGTTGGAGGATGAATCCGTGTTCTTTGATCGGTACTTTGCCATTTTCGTGCCGTCCCACGTGAACGCTTCTTTCTTTATATACAGTTGATTCAATGATAAAGTTACCTTCTCACCCGCATCTTTCTTTGCTCTTGCACTATACTCCAGTTTTCTCCTGATCTCTCATACTGGTGTGAGAAGTCCTCAATTACCGCGAAGTGTGTTTTTTTAGGTCTGTGGGAGTTTTTGAACATCTTTGCCTTATCCCGATATTGTAAGAGTTTCAGAATTACTTGTCTTTTTTTTTTCTTTTGGCTGCTCATCCAAGACAGTGTATCCGTTCAATGGCTACATGCTCTATGTGTAGAAAATCCTTCAGATTTTTTTCGTGTATGGTTTTTTTAAGAGAATTGTTATTTTCGCTTTTGTTAGCTTCAATGCCCTAGAATATGAGATTTCATCTAGAGCGCTTTTCTCAGTCATCTAATTTCAATTCAAGAGCTGGTATTTTCTTGTGCGGGTCACATTTTTGTTTCCTATATATTGAGATCTTGCTGTCGAGTACGGCCAGGTATCAATTTTGTATCAATGGAAGCTAATCGTCCCTTTTGATTCTGTTATGTCACTAGTTATGAGTTCGATCTGATTTGCTATCTCACCTAAGTCAGGCCCCGGGTTTGTCTCGACGTCACCACTTAAAGCAGTAAATCTGACGCGTACGACAGCATGTCGGAAAGCATAGGACACAGCAGACTTGGGGACGGCCGAACAATCAACCAAGGGTCGATAGATCGGAAGCACTTGCCGTAGCGTTTCCTCACCTGGGCGAGAAGACGAGCGGCTATCTGGTCTGCATGCTTGCTGTACTTTCTTGCCCTCTGAGGCTTGGGTGTCGCTGCACTGGCTTTATACCCGAGGGTGCACGGTAGGCCGCCAGGGAAGCGTTGTAACCCACGCAGGCGGGCTGTGTTGTCGCTGTATGTCGGTGGAGCCAGCAGTTATTGGTTCCCAGTATTGAAGCAGAGTTTGCAACGTAGTCATAAGTCAGCCTTATCAGGTTGACTTGTGGCGCCTACACAGATCTTCGTAGTCCACTGCTAGCGGCAGCAAGGCGACGATAATCTGCGCGAAAACGACGAGCGGATTACTGACCTAAGTGCTTGCAGTGCTGCTGTGCTTTTACAGTGTTTAATAGTCCTTAAAAGTGTTTTGGCAGTGCTTAAAACGCTTGCATCATTCAGAATTCAGTCTTGGTTCCTCATGCTTGGAGCCGACATTCATCTGACCTGATGCGCCATAAAGACCGGGACAAAGCCTTTCTTAATCTAAACTGAAGCTTTCTTTGTCTCAAAAACTTTTACTGAAGTACAAAGACACAGTCAAAAATCTAAACCGTTACGCCCGAAGCACCCTGCAGGAAAGCCAACAGACACAATGGGTTTGCACAAAGGCCCACCAAGCACAAGGTGCACTGGCAAGACTTTGCACCGGCCTAGCCCTCCGACGTATGCACCGGCATGTCGCTCCGTGCCAAAGTTAAGGGCAATTACCGTCATCGTAATCTTCATTAAAGCACATGGAAAATTGCGCCTCGGCGGAAGGCATCTCAGTGTTAGGCGCACCTGTACACAACCATTGCGTCGCGACCAACATCCAATGCACTGCGGGTGCCTTCATGGGCAGACTACAATGACCGAATACCTAGCCAGATTGAACTTCAATTCAACACGATTTGAGGTGAAGGAATACTTTTCTTTAAAACCACCTCAGTCATTAAACAAGGCGTTTAGAGATTTTTCTGGAAATGCCTGAAAATGTATGACATTACCGCCTTACAATCGAGGCATAAATATTGAAGGTGTCCAATGCAATATCTCGTGAGCCTAATTGGAAGCTTCCCCCGAAAAACACAAGAACAACTGTTTCCGAAACAAAAAATAAAAATACATAAGAATCATCGACTTTGCAGCTAAGTATTTGATTTCATTGTGTTATCCGCACAATGCATTTACGGTGCCGAAGGACTTCGAATAAATAAACACAGACAGACCGTGGTTTCAGCTTTATATCATGCCTTATCTAAGAAGAAATTTGGTGGTTGTTCATCCAGTTCTGGTCGAAGACGCCATCAAAGGCCGTGAGCGATGGCCGCTTTGAAAGTAGAACCTGAGTTGTAATACTTCATGAGGCCCGCGCATTACAATAAGCGAAAGTCTTGGGAACGCTAGAGCAAGTTTCTCCTACTGTAAGTGGCCCGATCCAGTATTTTACTCTAAATCTTATCTACAGCCAAGGCGTAGAGTAACTTATAAAGTTCGCGGAATATTTTGTAGAAAAGGAAACAAAAAGCACTATGTCTCTGAGCAATCTACGTCAGCGCACTGCCGAACCAATACAAAGAAACTTCCGAAAAACTTCATAACGAAACGAAGCAAGAAAATTCCAAAATTTGTTGCCACGCCAAGGTGCAAATTTTGCATTAGATCATGCAATACCAGGTCCTGCCGTCTCCGTTTGGTAAAATCGACAAACCGACATAGACCCCATCATTCACTGTTTTCCAAAAACAAAACAAAAGTAATGACAACATTTACTCTGAGATATACCAGGTGTAAAATGACACAGATATTTTGCACACGTACTCTCTGGGTTTACCATGACAAAACCGAAGCTTGAGCAATCCTGACCGCTGTCAGCGAAACTCAATTGTACCTAGATAAGGAAGATGTAATTTGCAAATACAAACCAGAACAGACGCATAGAGACGCTGGGATCTGGCTGGAGCTAAATGAATAGGATTCGCATTTGCACCAAACTCGTGACATTGTCACGCAGCCAGCGACGACACAATTGTCTTCAAGGAAATCAAGTTTATTGGAGCGAAATGTGCTCCCCTAACAACTCAAAGAACACACAGGCGGCGAAGCAGCAGACAGAAGAGTGACGTACTCAAGCGAGTGTCGTGATCGGAATCCTGCGGGGTCTGCTCTGCAGGCTTTTATCTTTCGACGCGAGTGTTTCTGGAACCGTCAATTTACATCTAGAATGTTGTAGATCAAAGAAAATTATTCGGGGCTAGTGACGTTAGGGCGGAACGCTCTTTCTTTAGAACGAGATAACCCGTGCGGCATAAAAATAGAGAATGAAACAACCGCTTCGCTTGGAACACAGATAACATAGCCGGGCGTGGCCGGGCAGAAAAAAACCAAACATAAACACACAAACCCCAATGCGTGGTTCCGGCATTACCCCCCTTTAGAGTGCATGGACCTGATGCTAACATAAGCGACAGTCCGAACAAAAAGAGAATAAAAGTGTGCCATTGTGCATAGAAAGATTTTAAGCGAATCACGTGAACGAGTTCTGGCCGCCTGTCTCGTCGTATGTTCTTTAATCCCCATCGGGTGTCACTTTATAGGTAAGGTGACCAACACGTTGTAGAACCCGGTAGGGTCCCACATACCATCGTGGAAGCTTCTCACTGAGTCCACGTCGTCGGATGGGTGTCCAAACCCACACACGATCTTCTGGGCGGTACTCGGCGTCTCTTTGTCGGAGGTTGTAGTGTCTGGCATCCGCCAGATGTCGGGCTTGCTGTCGGGCCTCCTCGAGCGCGCTGTCGGAACTCCTCCGCACGCTGAAGTTATCCTTAGGCGTCAGAGTTTTGGTCTACAACTTCCACGTGGGGAAGCATGGCGTCAAGCATCGGAGTCGGCTGTCTTACGTAGACAAGTTCGAACGGTGTCGTCTGCGTAGTTTCCTGGATAGCCGTTGTAAGGTCCACTTATGAGATTAGCGGCCGGGCGACGGGGCTGAGCATGAGAACCCGCCGCTCGGTCTAGCGACGTAGCACTGCCGACACTGCGCTGCAACCGCCACTAATTCGTCACTGCGCGCACGGGAGATGGATCGTCTGGCCCACCGCATACCTCAAGGATAATCCCCCATTGAGAAAGCAAAGAGCACCACCGGATTCCCGGAACGTCTGCTTGACGCGCGGAGGTGGTGGGATTACCGGCGTCTCCATTGTTGTCGCGCCATGGTCAGCATGACGTACTGTCGCCGTCTTTCGCTTTCACATCCCGGGGTCACCCGAACTTGCTCGTCTGCGAGCGTGCCGTTGACCCGAAGATAGCGGCGTCTCATTGAATATTTCGTGACGCGCTGAGTGACAGCTGTCTACGTGAATTCGGGCACTCTCATACGCGTGTACGAGCGCTACAGCGGCGTTCCCGAGAGAGGGTGATCTCGACGTTTTATAAGGCCGAACTTGGCCGTTGGAAATGGCTCTTGTCTGAGCGCTGAGTTGGCAGTTCTCGGCGGGACAAGGAGTCTCGACCGTTAACGCTAGGTTAGGAGTTGCGAGCCCCCTAGTCGAGGTTAAGATCGCGTCGGAAGTTTAGGGGGCAGCGCCGTACCGGAAAACTAGACGGATCTTGCGGCGAGACAGGGTCTGGGCCGTTGTTTCTCGAGCGGTTTGTGTATGCTCCGAGAATAGGAGAGTTAGACGAAGTTGAGGAGCTCGAGTGATTTGTGCGCACTCGGAGCTAGCGTCTAGCTGAAGTTTGCAGTTTTTCCTTTATTACTCATGTACCCAGTTATCCTACTGTAAATAGCTGTATATAAACCTTCGTTTTATTTATTTAACCTCAAAGCCTCGAGTTCGTCAATTTGACCGCCATCTCCAAGAACTTCAACACCATCGCCCTGCCAGCGTCCTGCCAAATCAATCGGAGCCTGGGCGATTGGGTTCCTGATCGACACCGGACTTCGGGGAAACCGATCTTTACTGCCGTGTTGTATGCAAACGTTACATATGGGAGCACTTCGTCCAAGGTGTAATGTTCAACGTCGGCTTACATAGAAAGCATATCTGCGATTGTCCTGTTCAGGCATTCCGTAAGTCCGTTCGTTTGGGGGTGATACCTCGTCACTCTTCGGGGATCCCTGCTGTTGTAGCGTAAGATTCCTTGCATGATCGCCACAGTGAAGGCCGTTCTCCGGTCCGTGATTAAAACTTTAGGGGCTCCATGTCGCAGCACAACTTGGTTTATGAAGAACTTGGCTGCTTCTTTGGCAGTCCCCCTCGGACGAGCGGCGGTCTCGGCGTAGCGCGTCATGCAATCTGTCGCTTCGATAGTCCACTTGTTCTGTGATTCTGACGTAGAGAACCGACCTAGAAGGTCTATTCCAATCTGTTGAAGTGGCCTCGACGGGACTGTGATCGGTTGCAGAAGTCCGGCGGGTCTTCTCGGTGGTGTTTTTCGTCGCTGGCAATCACGGCAACTCCGAAAGTAATGAATGACATCGGATGTAAGGCAGGGCGAGAAGTACTTCGCCTTGATTTTTGCTATAGTGCATGCTCTGCCGAGATGTCCGGAAGACGGATCGTCTTGGCACGCTTCCAAAATTTGGTCAGGAAGGTCTGCGGTTATGAAAAGTAGATAATTGGTTCTCTTTCCGGGGCTGAAATTCTTTTTCAGTAGGACGGAGTTTTTGAGGCTGAATGCTGGTACGTTCCGTTTGAACGCCCTAGGCACGGCGACGTTGCGTCATTCGCGGTAGTCGGTCATGACGCGCAAGTGGGAGTCAGCATGCTGCTAGGCAGCTAGTTCGCTCTCCGTAACGACTTCGAAGAAGCGCTTTCTTCATTGGAGTGTAGTGGTTGTGGGTCTATGGGGGCTCGGGACAGGCAGCCTGCGTCGGAGTGTTTCCTGCCGGATTCATAGATGATTATAACGTCGAACTGTTGCAGGCGTCCGCTGCACCGCCCAAGGCTGGCCAGAGGGGTCCTTCAAACTGGTGAGCCAACACAGGCCATGGTGGTCTGTCACAACCTAGAACGGTATTCCATACACGTAAGGGCGAAATTTTTAAATGGCCCATAAAATCGCCAGGCACTCTGTCTCAGATGCTGAGTAGTTTTTTTTCTTCTTTGGACAGACAACGGCTGGCATAGACGAATAATTTTTCACAACCGCTTTGCTTTTGGACGAGGACGGCACCCAAGCCTACATTCCTGGCGTCCGTGTGCATTTCCGTTTCGGTGTTTTTGTCGAAATTAGCGAGCAGGGGCGGGGTTTGGTCGCATTCTTGCAGCTCGTAGAAGGCATTTTCTTTGGCGTTTTCCGAGCTGAAAGGGGTGCTATTTTTCGTAAAGCGCGTCAGTGGCTCTGCAATGCGCGCGGGGTTTGCGACAAAGCGCCGGTAGTATGCGCAAAGTCCGAGATATCTTCGCACGCCCTTCTAATCTTTCGGTCTTGGTAAGTTATCTATGGCTGAAGTTTTCGCCCGGCGAGGCAGGACTTCCGCGGCACTGACTACATGGCCCAAACATGTCCTCGTACGCGAAGCGGCACTTTTCAGGCTTCAGCGTTAACACCGACGGGCAAGTAGCCTCGTCTACGGACTCCAACACTGCAATGTGCTCGTCAAAAATCCGGAAGAATACCACAACGTCGTCGAGATATACGAGGCACGTTTGCCACTTCAGGGCAGCTACGACAGTGTCCATGACTCTTTGAAACGTTGCTGGCGCCATGCACAGCCCAAAGGGCATCACTTTGAACTCGTATAGACCGTCTGGGCTGATAAATGGAGGCTTTTCTCGGCCTCTCTTGTCCACATCAATTTGCCAGTAACCGGTCTTCAGATCCATCGATGAGAAATACTTCGCGTGGCAGAGGTGCTCGAGGGCTTCGTCGATTCGTTGCAGGCGATACACGTCCTTTTTGGTGATTTTGTTCAGTTTCCAGTAGTCAACGCAGAACCTTAAGTGCCGTCTTTTTTCGTCCCGAGTACGACCGGCGCATACCTTGGACTTTTCGGTGGCTGTAGTATGTCGGCTCTGAGAATGTCGTCGACTTGAGCCCGGATGGCTTCGCGCTTGTGTGAAGAGACGTGGTACGGTGACTGTCGGGTAGGTCTGTGCGTATGTGCGGACCGTCCCATCTGGTCGTAACTTTCTTCAGTATATACGCAAATGATCCGCTCATTACTCAGTAGTCGGCTCCCATGTCTATGAGGGTGACTACATCAAAGCCGTCGATGGACACCTTGACGTGAGACGGAGCTTTCCTCAAGTATAGGGTACGTCGGGGCCTCGTATTCTGGCTTGTGCGTGTTGGCGGTTGGGCATTATGCGTCGTCATTATCGTCGTGTTCTAAGCTTAAGGCTTGGTCATGTCGGGAACGTGTCGCGCCGTGTAGTTGTCGTCGGGGTCGGGAGTCACATCCAGGTTAGATCAGATCGCCGGCCTGAGGAACGTCGTGAATTATGGTCTTCTGCGAGTGGCTGCGTCATTTGAGGGCATTCTTTTTCCGCCGTTTTGCAACTTTACTCCCGAAGTTGCTGCCTTTAGTTTCGCCTGCCTGGGCTGGGGGACGTTCCACGTGCGAAGTCAGCATTGCTACGGTGGTTGAGTGACTGGTATGGGTAGGGCGATTTCGAACGGTTGAAACGGGCTTGGCCACTGCTGGTTTCAGGTAGATACTCGTCGATCTCACGCGGTCATTGGCCAGGGAGAGGGCGAGGTGCGTCGATGGAGAAACCCGGCAGTCCGAGATTTTTGTATGGGCCGCGACGGTAGATGTGATCAGCCTCTCCGCAGTGGTAGTTCAGAGAACGGTTATCGGGAGTTCGCTATACGTCCGTCTTCCTCGGGTTCTGGTTTTGGACCATTGGGGTAGGGCGGTACGGCGGGCGTCTTGATGACGAGTTGGGGCAGGGCGGGGTTGACGAACAGCTACATTATAGGCCATAGCTTGCGGCTCACGAGGTGCTTACAGTGGCGTAGAAGTCGCCAGTGCGTCTTGAACTCCTTCTCGGATAACGTCTGTCAGGGAGGCGACTTGGGGTTGCGGCGTTGTTTAGAAAAGTTTCCTCAGTTCTTCGTGAACGACGGCGCAGATTGGTTCCGTAACCCTTCGGTCGTGAATCCACAGGCGTTGACGGGGTTCGCCAAAAACGCGTTGTGTCGTCGATCGTACTGCCTCGAACGCATGTCTAGGGTCCCCTCGAACATGAAAGGCTCGGTGACAAACTCAGCGACTGTTCTTGGAGGTTGCGAAGCATACCAGTGAAGAGCTTTTGTTTACTCCCCGCATGAGAAACACAGCTTTTTCTCTTCCGCCCTTTCGGGGTCAGCTCGCCGGAACAGCATTTTCATCTCCTTAACGAACACTATAACACATTTGTTGGGGTGTTCGATTCACATCTGCAACAATAGCTCAGGTCGTTCTTTAGGCACCACAGTTTTGAACGTTATCAAAAATTTTGAAGAGGCTCCATGATGTTATCCAGCTCTCGTGATTTTCAAACCAGACTAGAGGAGAGCCTCCGAGGTTGAAAAACTTACCTCAAGTTTTTTAGTCATCCTATCGTTTGAAATTTCGGATGCACTGCAGCTTCTCCAGCCACTCTTCGGGGTCTTCCGCAGGAGATCCTCGGTATGATGGGGGCTCCGACGTTGCTGCAGAACAATGGGAGGATTGGCTTGGTTCACCATGGCGTTGGTAGCTACGTCTTCCTTCTTCACTTTCTCTGCTAGTAGACTGAGTTCGGGTGGGAGGCCTTACTGTGGGCGGCTGGTACGAGTGGGGCTTGCTTGGTGGCTTCCATAGGTGATAGGGAGCAATAAAGTGCGTGCCCAGCACCTACCAGATGTCACGCAACCAAAGACGGCGCAGTTGTCGTCAAGGAAACAAGTTTATTGGACTGAACTTGTGCTTCCCCAAAAACTCAAAGAATACACAGGTGGCGAAGCAGCAGACACTAGAGTGACGTACGCAAGAGAGCTTCGGAGATATGAATACCGCGGCGTCTGCTCTGCAGGCTTTTAAGTGCAATGCACTTCTTAAGCGACCCTGAACCTGCGTCCACCGGTGATGTCCGCATCACATACCCACGTGGGGGATTGGCCAGGAATCTCCTCGTCTTCCTTGGCAACGGGGGGAGATGGGCGCGCGCTGCCTGGCCGCTGACATGGCACATACCCACGTGGGGGATTGGCCAGGAATCGGGCGTGAGAAGAACTAATGCACCCGCTTAAAGGAGTACTGACACGAAATTTCAAAGCTGAGATCCGCTGTAGCAATCAAGTACAACGACAACACAAATAGGTGTCTGTGAAGAAATGCATCTTTCTTTCTTTGTAGTTGTGTGTGTGTCTGTGATCTCTCTTTCGCGAACATTACCGAACCGCGCAAATTCAACTCGTGCATTCGCACTTTCACATTCTTCCCCTCGGGGAAATGCGGGGAATTTTTATCTTTTGGTGCGAGTGTTTCTCGAACCGTCGATTTACATCTAGAACGTAGTATATCAAAGAATAATATTTGAGGCTAGCGATGGTAGGGCGAAACGCTCGCAGTATCAGTACGAAATAACCCGTGCGGCATAAAAATAAAGATTAGAACACGCGCTTCGTTTGGGACACAGATAACATCACCAGGCGCGACCCGGCAGCAAAACAAAACGTACACACACCCAATGCCTAGTTTGCGGCAATATGTAAGAGGCTTCCTTAGGAATAAAAAAGAAAAAAGTCCTGCTAAAGTGACCTGAAAATTAACAGGCAGCCATCCAAATCTATTACCCGACTAATCATTGCGGATTCGAAGAAGGTATTCAGAGAAAATAAATGGTTTGTCACATTTAGTTACCAAAAACCCACTCCCTACAAGCCAAGTCTTTCGCTGTAAACAATGTTCACAACCTTATTCAACTCCAATCATTATCCCGAAAAAAATTATACTGCTGTCCAACAGCGTGCCACTACCTTCTAATACCGCCGTCCTCGTACATTTTCTCGAAAATTGATTCCAGCAAACGATGTTCACATGTTCTGATGGCGTCTGACAGCAGTGAGATGACGGCTTTTTTAGAATATTTTGGTTTTATGTGTTCAGACGTAGAGGTATTCGTTTAAAAGCAACAGTGGCTCTGAACGAATTGAGATATATGTAACATCATTTCTACAAAGTAATTGTGCACAAAAGTACGCAACAATATTCGATCACGCTTTAGCAGTTTTCCACAGGATCCGGTACTCACAAATGTGAATAAGGGTTCTAGTCCCATCGAAATTTATTTACGAAAGTTTGAAGCACAGCCACTGCAAATCAAAAAGAAAATAAAATTTTGAGGGGTACTCGCAAGCTTCGAACAGCGTCTCATCATGAGAATAAAAGAAGGAACCCGTCTCTAAAACAAGTTTACATGAACGTGTTACTAAATGATGCAGTAAGATAATGTCAGAAAACAGGTTGCAAAAGTAGTTAACGCCGTGTCATCGTTAAACACCAAGACCGCCCCGCCTGATTAGCGTCAGGTTATGTCTTTCGCCCTGATGCATCGCGCAAGCTGCGCTGCACTTGTTCGCAAGAAAAAACATTTTTCTAATTGCGTCGCACGTCTTACGTTAGCCACACACCGTCTCCAGCAACAATCAAATGCCGACAATAAAAGGCGGATATCTCCCCAGCAAGCTAAATTTTTGCATGCCGTTAGGTACAACGTCATTCCTACAGCACGCGTACCTACAACCCTTGTAGTATTCCCAGTACTCACACTTTGGTAATACAACAGAGCGAGTACGCTGGCCCTATAATAAAAATGAATCCTATGTTTGGGCAAATTTCCTCAGCAGCGTTTTTCCTTTTTGTGGGCACGCAAATGATACTGACTGAATACACACATTCTGTGCCCACTCATGAAGCTATTACCATGCGAATAGGCTGTCTTGGCTTTGGAGTTCTTGTTACGCCCTCTTTCAAGGTGATGCAGGGTAGTTTCATAGTACTGCAATGAAGACTTTATTGGCAATCACCTCTCCAAAGGTGCTTTGAAAACTAAGCCCATGGACGGCACAAACGTTCAATGGAATTCGCGTGGCCTGCGCTCAAAACTTGCGTATTTTCGTCAACTTGTACAGACTTCCCAAATCTTATTCCCCATAGTCTCCAATCCCGCGTTGAAGATCATTTTTGGCTAAGAAATTATTGTTTCCTTAACTCGCACTGCCTAACGGGAGTAAGTCGGTTGTTCATTGGTTTTCGGAGAGATGTACAAGCAGCAGCGGTACCCACCCAATCTCACGACACTAAGGAATATGTCTGTGCCACCATTATGCTCGGGACTCGGCGACTCACGTTTACTGCTTCCTGCAAGGCACTAGGAGCGGCATTTTATGCCCGCAGGCTTGAAAATTTTATTGCAGGCACACGCCCACTTCACAGCATACGCAGTGATGTCAACGCACACAAGAAAATATTGGAAACAGCACAAATCAATTCTCGTAGAGGAAGGCTTGCTGATATACATATTGTTACAAGTCATGGTTCTGTTGTTGGTGAGCAGGACCCATGATATAAGGTCGACAATCTACGCGACTAACTGCGATCATCATCATTTGACCCTGTCAATATCATCAGGGCTCTCTCTCGCACTCGGCCTTGTTCGTCTTGCCCGGTGTTGCATCCCGCTGTACCTAGCCTCCAAATATAGTCTCTTCCCAGTAACATTTTTGTGGGAGGTGCTGGGTAACGCTTTACGCACAACAAAGCTTCGCAGCGTACGTCACCTTGCTCAACCACCAACGATCATGGCCAACAATGGGGCCAACGGCTCAACCACCCCACTTATCGTGGTCTCTCAAAAACCCCGTGAAACTCGTAAGTTCGCCGGAGCCGACGACTGACGTTGAGTACTGGATCGACTCGTTCGAGCGGGTGAGCGCCTATAATCGGTGGGACCCAACCATCATGCTGGTCAACGTCGATTACAGTCTGGATGAACCAGCCAGTACCTGGTTTCGAACTTATGAGGCGGAGGTAACAAGCTGGGACATCTGCAAGGAAAGGCAGCGCAAATTGTTTAGCAACCCAGCTGGTCATCAACTTGCAGCCAAGAAAGCGCTAGCCACACGCGCACAGACCTCCACTGAATCATACGTGGCCTACATCCAGGACGTCCTGTCCCTTTGCAAAAAAGCTGACACCCAGATGACTGAGTCTGGCAAGGAGGGACATGTACTCAAAGGGATAGCCAATGACGCTTTCCCCCTGCTCATCTGCAAAGACTGCTACGGTCGAGGCTATCATCACCGAGTGCCGCCGGTTCGAGCAGGCGAAGAGCAGCCGAATTACGTCGCAGTTCACGCGGCTCCCAAACACTGCCGGGCCTTCACTACTAAGCTAGGCCTTCAATCCGTCTGCGCCATTAGCCGCGCTGACATCCCATCTAGTCGCTTTCCACATACCAGTGATGGGCGAGCCCCCTATACTCGTACTTTCAACTACCCGATCAGAAACCCTGCCTATTGGAGAATGCCTGACGATCGACCCATGTGCTTCCACTGTCATCGTATTGGCCACGTGATGCGATACTGCCAGAGTCGTCGATTTATGCCTCCCCGACCCCAATTTTCTGCCTATGACAACCCCGCAGAAGGCCCTGCTCGCTTCTCTCCCCGTCTTCAGACGCCTTGCCAAGACGACGACGCCCGACCACGCCGCAACAATCGCTCGCCGCCACCGCACCACCGCCAGTCCCGTTCGCCTCAGCCCCGCCGCATCCTGTCGCCGACCCCGTATAACCGCTTCCTCTCCGGAAAACTAGGCAGTGCAGCTCCCGAAGGTGAGGCTGCATCTATGACCCGCCCACCAAATCTCCTGCTAACCTTGGCCACCAGACGAAATTTACTAGACGTTACTGTCGGTGGTATTCCAGTAAGTGCTCTCAATGACACCGGCGCCTATATTTCAGTAATGAGCTCAGACCTCCGCCACCGACTGCGTACAGTTCTCACTACGGCGGTGCCCAGTGTCGTACAGGTCGCCGATGGAGGGATGTCTGCCGTCGCCGGAATGTGTGCTGCCCGAATTCGCAATGAGGGCCACGACACTGTCGCTCTATTTGCCGTATTGGAGCGATGCCCTCATGACCTTATACTGGGCCATGATTTCCTGTCGCGCGCATTCAGCTCTTATCGATTGCTCCACCGGTGTCCTCCGCCTTCACTTGCCTTCTCCCAATTCGTCCCCTGAAGAACCCGTCCAGATGCCTTCAGATGTGCTCAACGCCGAAGAACCTTTATGCCGTATTGTCTCCACGCATGATGTTCGCTTACGGCCACAAGCAGCAACCTCCATTCCCTTGTTGTCAAGCCCTCCGGTTCCTAACGGTGACTACGTGCTTTCGCCTGTTCTGGAAGTGTTGCTATTACGTGAAGTGGCCGTGCCATACACTGTTGTGACAGTTGTGGACAGCAGCGTTCACCTACCAGTCCTCAACTTGGGATCATCCCCTCAACTTTTACCGAAGGGTATATCTCTGGCTACACTGCGGCCGATAGGTGACCACCAAGTTTTAGCTTTGTGCGTGGACCCACCCCAAAATTCCAATACCCAAACCACTTCAATTCCTTCTGTCGAGGATTTCGCCAACATGATCGCCTCCGACCTTCTCGAAGACAAAGCTGCCGCTCTACGCCATCTTTTGAGCACCTACCGAGACATTTTCGACATCGATAATCGTCATTTTGGTCAGACTACTGCTGTCCAACATCGTATCAACAGCGGTGATGCCAGCCCTGTCCACAGCCGTCCATAACGTGTGTCCCATGCTGAACGACTGGTCATTCAGCAGGAAGTCGAAAGCATGCTCCGTAAGGACATCATCGAACCTTCGTCGAGCCCCTGGGCTTCACCTGTCGTTTTAGTCAAAAAGAAAGATGGCAGCTGGCGGTTCTGCGTAGACTACCGACGCCTTAACGAGATCACCAAGAAAGACGTTTATCCCTTGCCGCGCCTTGATGACGCACTGGACTGCCTGCATGGCGCCAAATATTTTTCATCTATAGACCTCAGGTCTGGATATTGGCAAATTTCTGTTGACGAATCTGACCACGAAAAAACGGCATTTGTTACACCCGACGGCCTCTTTCAGTTTAAGGTAATGCCGTTTGGCCTATGCAACGCCCCTGCTACCTTTGAGAGGATGATGGACTCGCTACTCCATGGGTTCAAGTGGTCGACGTGCCTATGCTACCTCCATGACGTGATTGTTTTTTCCCCTACATTCGACACTCACCTCAAGAGGCTTTCGGCTATCTTGGAAGTGTTCCGACGTGCAAGCCTTGAGCTAAACTAAAAAAAAATGTCACTTTGGTCGCCGCCAAATTAAGCTTCTTGGACACCTCGTCGACGGCTACGGCGTTCAACCCGACCCCGATAAAGTTCACGCTGTGCAGACCTTCCCAAAACCACAGTCGTCAAAAGATGTCCGTAGCTTTGTAGGCCTCTGTTCCTACTTTCGTCGCTTTATTGAGAATTTTGCCGACATTGCCCGTCCTCTCAAAGACCTTCTTAAAAAGAATGTCACCTACGCATGGGGCCCCAAACAGGATGAAGCCTTCACTACGCGTATCGCTCTCCTAACATCACACACGTTCTGTCCCACTTCGATCCATCGGCACCAACCAAAGTCCGCACCGACGCAAGCGGCCATGGTATAGGGGCGGTCTTGGCACAACAACAGGCCGGCCAGAAGCGCGTCATCGCATGCGCCAGCCGCCTCCTGTCTCCAGCCGAACGCAATTACTCCATCAAGGAACGGGAGTGTCTTGCGCTTGTCTGGGCCGTCGTCAAATCCCGCCCGTACCTTTGCGGTAGGTCATTTAGTGTTATTACAGACCACCACGCTCTCTGCTGGCTTTCGTCTTTGAAAGACCCCAGACTTGGTGGATGGGCTCTTGCTGGATGGGCTCTCTGCCTTCAAGAGTATACTTTATCTGTTCTCTACAAATCTGGTCGCATACACCAGGACGCCGACAGCCTGTCACGGAATCCTGTGGACCGTCCAGACCTCAGCGGAGCAAGTTCTGATGTCTCTCTTTTTGCCATCTCCGACCTCCTGAACATTGCTGAAGAAGAGCGCCGTGATGCATCATTACGCCTAATCTTTGACTGTCTCGAATGTGCAACACCTGACCCTTCTCTACGTGCCTATGCAATTCGTGATTGCACCCTCTATCATCGCAACTTCCGCGCCGATGGTCCCGAATTGCTCCCTGTTATACCTCAGCACTTGCGTGAGGCCATCTTGCACCAGCTTCATGATGTCCCCACGGCTGGCCATCTCAGGATAACCCGCACGTACGACCGTGTGAGACGTCGCTTCTTTTGGCCCGGCCTATACAAATCCGTGCGTCGATACGTCACCGCCTGCGAGCTATTGCAACGGCGGAAAACACCGACCACGCTCCCCACCGGTCAGCTTCAACCGATCGAAATTCCCCTTGAGCCATTTTTCCGTGTAGGTTTGGACTTACTGGGCCTTTTTCCTCTATCCAAGTACGCAAACAAGTCTGTGGCCGTCGCGACGGACTATGCAACACGTTTTGCCATTACCCGTGCCCTGCCTACGTGTTGCGCAACCGATATTGGCGATTTTCTCCATGCCAACGTCATTCTGCACCACGGAGCTCCCCGTCAATTGCTCACCGATCGTGGCCGATACTTTTTATCCAAAGTGGTTGACGACCTTCTGCACTCATGCTCTACTCAGCACAAATTTTCCACAGCATATCATGCAAAACATCACCGAACGCCTACCGGACCCTTACGGACATTCTGTCTGCCTAAGTCTCAGCGGACCATCGCGATTGGGACACCGCCCTTCCCTACATTACATTCGCGTACAATTCTTCGCGTCACGACACAATGGAATTTTCCCCTTTCTACCATTCTTACAGCCGTGAGCCTGCTTTGCCCCTGGACACCTTACTGCCCCCTTCTGCCCCCTTGTCCACCGAATACGCTCAGGATGCGATCACCCGAGCTACTTTTGCAAGCCAGATCGCCCGCGACCGCCTTCACGCCTCACAAGCCTCTCAGAAGAACAGATATGACCAGCGCCACCGGCCAGTACACTTCCCTCCGGGATCATTGGTCCTTCTCTGGACACCATCCCGTCGCCTGGCACTTTCAGAAAAACTGCTTGCACCTTATAGCGGTCCTTACCGTGTTCTCCGCTCGGTTACGGACGTAACATATGAGATCACTCCCGTCCTTCCTTCACCTTCCGAGAGAACCCCGCCTACTACCATTGTGCATGTGTCCCGCCTCAAGCCATACTGTGCGCCTTCATCGACTATAAGTTAGCGTCGGGGCGACGCTTTTCGAGCGGGGAGTCATGTTACAAGTCATGGTTATGTTGTTGGCGAGCAGGAACCGTGATACAAGGTGGACAATCTACGCGACTAACTGCGATCATCGTCATTTGACCCTGTCATTACCATCACGGCTCTCTCGCACTCAGCCTTGTTTATCTTGCCCGGTGCTTGCATCCTGCTGTACCAAGCCTCCAAATATAGTCTCTTCCCCGTAACAATATCAATCATGGTATCAAACGTCTCAAATACCGTAAAAATCCCCTACATACAAAATACAACAAACACAGCTGTATTGGCCGTTCCGTCGTGTTAAACAGCTTCATCCAAATATATACTTGGCGTACAGATTTGGAAATAAGAAGCAGTGGTCACTTTCTGATTTTAACGTATTATCACGATGCAGCTGTTCGTCTACGTCAAAGCTTTGTGAAGCGCAGAGATTGGGAAGCCTTCAAAAACCACAATGACCTGGGAATAACCACAGCAACTAACGCCAATGACATAAAACGAACTACGAATAATTGTCTGACAGGATCATCAATCGCGACGAGGAAGCGCATGGATGGTAAGACAGATCAAGAATATGAAAGGCTGCGTGCCATCCGTAGACGCGCTGAGCGTAAGGCGCGAAGTGATAAACATTTGAGGACTTGCAGCAAGCTCGCAAAGCGCAAAGACACGTGAGGCATTATATAGAGAAGTTAACCGGCATCGATGGCACGATTTTTGCACAAAATGAGATGTCCACAAACCACGATTGAGGATATGGCACAATGTGAAAGTTAAGGACAACAAGAACCAGTAACTCTATCCTTTAAAGGTGTTGTCGTTACACGAAGGCTTATCTCAAAAAAGAGCTGCTGGGGGAGAACTGTCGGCTCATATTTACAGAAGGGATAAACTGCACTAAGGAAGACGCTACACAGAGAGAGGCACACAAAGACAGGCGCAGACTTGCAACTAAAGTTTATTCCACGCAGAAAGACAGCCAAATACACATACAGACCTATCATTGCGCACGCACGAAAACAAAACACAAACGCAAAACATAACATATCAACAACATGTGGTGAGAATTTTCACACACGCTCATCAATAACCAACATCTCACTCTTGTACAGCACAATCGACATATCGCTGACACAGTCATTACCTTTTTCCTGATATGATAAGCCTCGCGAATCTCTTTTGCTCGGCTATTTTGCACCTACGTAATATCTAAACTTGCTTGAAGTGTGGCTTACAGAGTGGCACACACGTGCACGCCGAGCAATGATTAGGGAGATGTTCACTTGAGTGATTCCTAATTGAAAGTTCGTGTTCGCGCAACCTCACTTTCACACAGCTGCCAGTCTGTCCGACGTAAACTTTGCCGCAGGAAAGGGGAATCTGATAGACTACTCTAACACAGCAATCAACGTAGGAATTGGTAAGCTTCTTTCCACACCCTTGCTGCCTATTCTTACCCCTTTCAATGCGCAAACACATCCCCACAAGCTTGACTGGTGCCGAAGACGCCACTTGCACACCATCAGCTTCCCCTTTCCTGCGGCAAACTTTACGTCGGACAGACTGGCAGGTGTGTGAACTTTAGGTTGCGCGAACACAAACTTCCAATTAAGAATCACGCAAGTGTACATCTCCCTAATCATTGCTCGGCGTGCACGTGTAAGCCACTCTGTAAGCCACTCTTCAAGCAAGTTAAGATATTATGTAGGTGCAAGAATAGCCGATCAAGAGAGATTCGCGAGGATTACCATATCAAGAAAAAGGGTAATGACTGTGTCAGCGATACGTCGATTGTGCTGTACAACAGTGAGACGTTGTTTATTGAAGAGCGTGTGTGAAAATGCTCGCCACACGCTGTTGATGTTATGTTTTGCGTTTGTTCTTGGTTTTCACGCACGCGCAATAATAGTCCTGTATGTGTATTTATGTGTCTTTCTCTGTGGAATAGACTTTAATTGCAAGTCCGCGCCTGTCTTTGTGTATCTCTCTCTGTGTAGCGTCTTCCTTAGCGCAGTTTACACCTTCTGAGAAAATGCACCAACTCGCCAACCACAAGTATTTCTAAACTTCATATCTACAGTATCTATGACTCAACTTTCCTCTCAATGTTTCCCCTACGGAGAGCCAACAAACGCTGTAACCGCGATAGACCCGTTGTCTATTATAGAAATCGACACGGTCATCTGAAAGGTCAAGAAACGTTCTTATCGAGATCATGATGACGTACCTTACGAAGAGATTTACCATCTGTATAACCATTCCCACCTACGCCTTCTTGAACACTTAAACTCAACCTGGCTCTGCTGTAGTGTTCCTGCAGAATAGAAAATCGGTAAAATAACTGCAATCCTGAAAAATGCCAAGCAACCTACAAGATTCGACTCATTCAGGCCTTTCGCCTTACTATGCTGCACTGGCAAAATAATGATAATAACGATATTTCTGAGAATTACTTGGTACTTTGAAAGATTAAACTTTTACCTAACTGAAATGAATGGCTTTCGATTAAATAGATCCGCTATTGACAATACAATCGCTCTCGTCGCTTCACTAGAACAAGTGATGATGATGATGATTGGTGTTTATTGGCGTAAGGCCAAAAAGGGCAGAGAGCGTCAGCAGAGAAGTTATTTAATCGTTGGTGAGACAGTTATCACTAAAGCACGTGAGTAAAAGTGATGCAAAACAAAAGGCAATGAAAATGGCTGGTGTATAGGGCCGGAAACACTAAAGCACGTGAGTAACAGTGATGCAAAACAAAAGGCAATAAAAATGGCTGGTGTATAGGGCCAGAACGCTATCACGTGATAAGACACGAGCTGCAGAAATTTTACCACAGCTAAAAATTTCAGAACACGTTTACTAGAAAACATTGGTGCGTCGGCTAAAAAGTATAATGGGTGCAATAGAATGTGCCGTCTGTGTAATTCACGGAAATGTTTGAGCCGTGCTGTGCCAAGTACCATGCATGTTATTAGTACATGGACTACGGATAGGTCGTTTCCACGTCTTGACATGGGTCGCAAAAATCCAGTGAGCAGGTAGGAGTGTGTTACATGTGTGTGGCCTATCCGCAGCCTAGCCAGGGCCACTAAAGTGTATGTGGTGTGTGAATCAGTTGTGTAGCGTCCCAATTGGGGTTTTAGTACGTATAGATTGTTGGATGTTTTTCGACTGCAGTGTTGTTGCCATGTGATACGAAGCTGTCATGTTGTGTGTGTCTTTAGGTCGGTTTGCAGTACTGTTATGTCAACTCTGGTTTTGAGGTCAGCAGCACCCACCATTGTACAGGCGGTCTCATTGCCAGGGATCCCATAGTTTCCTGGTACCCTGCTTTTAGTTATTTCTAAATTTGAAGCATATGCAGCCATAAAACCTTTAAAACAACGTTGATCACATAGTTTTTGAGGACCTTACTGATGACAGTGCCGGCACAACGCTTAGAGAATCTGTGTAAACGATGGAGTTGGGAATTTATGTTTGATGATGTGGTTTGAAACGAGTAAAATGCCATACGCTTCTGCCGTGTAAATACTGCTATGAAAATTCATCGTTTTACTAACACTAAAATTTGGTCTGTGTGCTGCACAAGAGACAGCAGAAGCAGTTTTCGACGCGTCGATGAAGAATTCTACCCACCTGTACTTGACCTGCTGGAAGAGGAAGTGCTGAAGAATCGCACTGCTGGGTACCTTATCTTTTTTTGACTTGCGTGAATGACAGGTCGCATGATCTAGGACAAAGATGTCATGGTAGAGTAAAACTATGTATATGTGTCTTGTGCGTGTCTGAAAGGGCACATTGAGTACCGAATCCTCCTTCCTCCCTCTGAAAGACGAATCAAGGAAATAGATGGCCTGTTTAAAAAGGGTTCCAAGTTTTATGTATCGTTTATGATCGGAATGAAATGATGACTGGCGAGAAACCCAATCTTAGATGCATACAGCAAGACAACATACTCCAGCTGATGCCGTAGGCACAATTTGTCACACTCGACTTGCAGACTCTATACAGGGCTAGTGCGGAAAGGGCCGCATGACAGGCGAAGGCCAAGATACAGCACTGGGTAGAGCCAATTTAGTGCTGTTTTTTCGCCTACCCATACGCGACACTGCCATAGCCAGGCGAGATTCTACCAAGGCAGTGTAAAGGCGCAGCAGGAGTTGTTTGCTGGACCCATAGGATTGGTGTGAGGACTTAGGGAATGTTCATTGTTTTAAGCATTTGCATTTAGGCTGTTTGATATGCGGTATGAATGCAAGCTTTTTTATCGAATAAAATGCCTAAACACTTGTGCTTCTTGTTCACAGGAACCGACACGCCATCAAGAGTGATATCTGGATGTAGGTGGACCCCACGCTTGCTGGAGAACTCAACAGAAGAGCTGTTTCCAGGATTATTTTAAAACCATTGTTGTCTCTCAAGTGGACTTGATGTGAAAAGATTGATGTATTACACAATATTGTCGCGTGCTATAAACACGCAGATGCTGAGCCGGGGTTCTTGAAGGAGACGAGCGGGTCACTACAAGCAGCCGGAGCATCTTTAGTAAGAAAACTCGAGCACAGGGCTCCAAGCGCGGGCTCCGGAGCTCTGAATGAAAATGAAGAGAGAGCACGCACACTAAACCACTTCTTTGTCCTCACAACACGTGACATTTACCCCCCTTCCAAAGGAAGCATCGTCCCGATGCTTGTGTGGACATACCGACAACCGGCGCGGGTGTGTTATGTCCTTGAAAAATAAGGTTTCATGCGCACCACGTGCACTATGTCCGGGCGCAAGCAACGCCATCTCGTTGAAGTGCAGTCTTCGGGAAGCACGGTGTAAGTGACGTCGCTAAGTTGTTGAAGGACACGGTACGGACCAAAGAAACGCTTTAGAAGTTTCTCCGACAGCCCTCGACGTCTTATTGGGGTCCACACCCATACACGGTCGCGAGGTTCGAAAGCGGTGTGCCTGTGGCGGGCGTTGTACTGGAGAGAATCCTGCAGCAGCTGTTTTGTGATTCGGTGGTACGCCAGCTGCCGCGCTTCTTCGGCTTTCTGGATGAAACTCTTGACGTCCTCGTCGCAGTCGCCGTAATCGTGAGGCAGCATTGCATCAAGCATGGTTTCTGCCTCGCGTCCATGGACAAGTGCAAACGGTGTCATGTGCGTTGTTTCTTGCCTTGCGGTATTATAAGCAAATGTACATAAGGAAGAATTTCGTCCCAGGATTTGTGTTCCACATCAACGTACATGCTCAGCATGTCAGCAAGGGTTTTGTTCAACCGCTCGGTCAGGCCGTTAGTTTGCGGGTGGTAAGCGGTTGATTGCTGGTGGGAGGTACCTGTGAGGTTCGTTATGGTGCGTACAAGGTCGGCATCAAACGCGGCTCCCCTATCTGCAATAAGAATCGACGGGGCGCCGTGGCGCAGAACGATGTTTTCAATGAAAAACTGGTCCACGGAGAGTGCTGTGCAGCGCTGACGCCCTTTCGTTTCTGCGTACTGCGGAAATAGTCGGTGGCGACAATTATCCACTACTTGCCTGCGTGAGAGGTCGGAAAGGGTCCTAAGAAATCTATGCCTATCCGCTCAAATGGTCTTTTCGGTACTTGAAGCGGCTGCAGTAATCTAGCTCATCGTCCCTGCGGAGTCTTGCGTCGTTGGCATTCCGGCACGTCCGTATGTACTGTTTTACGGTGGCGGCAAGGTTCGGCCAGTAATAATTCTGTTTTATCCTGGACGTCGTCCGAGCGTAACCCACCGGCCCGGGGTCGTCGTGGCACGCCGTAGTATTTCAGTTTAAGCCCGCGGGGACAACTAGGAGGTAGTCCCTTCCGCAAGGAGCAATTTCGTTTGTAAGAAGTTGTTGCGCAAGCATAAGAACTTGAATCAATCAATCAATCTTTTATTTGGCCATTTTTTTATAAAAGAGGGCAGGGACAAGAAAAAAAGCCGCAGTACAGCAGCTTGACGAGGTCCTTGTCCCGTTGTCTTGGCAACGGGTACAGCTTATGGATTCGTCATAGATACAAAAATACAGTAAAACTACACAAACGTGTACAGGTACAGCGTATGGACTCTCTTTCATAGATACAAGAAAACAGAAAAAACTACAACAAACTGTGACAGTACTACAGAACAGATACGTCATCGATGCTAGGATTTGCACACTAAGGGCAGAATTGAAAGCACATACATTATATATATCGCACAGCAATATTTCACGAAATATCACCCGAGAAAATTGGGTTTGAAAAAAAACAAAGTTACATAGGCCGCACCCGAGTCACAGGTATATAGGCTTGAAACGCCGAAATACAAGCCAATGACAAACACAAAAGTTTTAGGCAAGGCCTCCATTTTTAATCATATGCGATTTCAATCGTTTCCTCGAAATACTACCTATATCTACGCCAATTTTGTGTAATTTGTTTAATAAACACGGTACACGATACTGCACTCTTGAAAATTCGTAGTTCGTACGCGAGAAAGGTTTTGACCACACGGGTTTTCTCCCTAAAGCTATACGGTACTAGAGTTGGCCTATTTAGGTTACACAGGTCTATAAAGGCTTTGTTGTTATATTGGAAAAATTGTTTGCATTTTAGCATGAGGTTAGTTTCATATAAACGCTGAATCTAACTACATTAGGGCAGCAAAAAATTTTGTAGGTATGCGCATCATATGGTACGTTAGTTATACTCCAGATTGCTCTTTTCTTCAGTACACCTAGCTTGTTATGTTGGTTCGTGATGTTGTTCCCCATACAAGAAAACAATAACTTAAGTGAGAGAAAAATAATGAATAAAAAATTAAAAGCTTAATCTTGGACGGTAACACCTGTCGTAATTTACCCAATACACCACACGTCCTGGCCTGAAATCTAGCGGTGCGTTTAATATGGTCATCCCAAGTTAAAGCTTATTAAAAATTAACCCCAAAGTTTAACTTCTGTCGACAACTGAAAGTTCTCCGATCCAAGATAAATTGCAATATCTTGGTTAATACATTTTTGCGGTGGCCTAAATAGAAGAGCTTTTGTTTTTACTGCATTTCTTTCCAGGGAATTGATTTTACTTCATTTTAATAATTTACTCAAGGCATCATTTCATAGATTTTCAAGATAATTATTATCGCTAGACTGTAGAAACATACTTGTATCATCTGCATAAACTATGAAATGAGCATGCTGAGTAATACTGACAATATAAATAATGTATATATTAAACAAAATTGGAGCAAGAATGCTTCCCTGCGGAACACCTTGCGTTATTCTTTGCATCGTCGATTGTCCAGTTTTAATTGAAATGCATTGCTTTCTATGCATTAGATACGAAGGTAAAAGGTCGAGTGTAACGCCGCGAAATCCGTAGTGTTGCAGTTTAGCAATTAGAGTAAATGGTTGATCCGGTTCAACCCGCGTGGGAAGGGCCTCAGAACGTTGCTATTCCGGCCTTGTAAAAAGTCTAAAAGGGGCCGCAACTCCTCGTCCTCCATCTGTTGCTGAGACAAGTTGGTAGCGTCCAGCGCTCCGAGGAAGGCCGTGTCGTCATCATCATCTTCATTGTTGGAGTGCTCGACTGGCGCTCGTGAAAGGCAGTCAGCGTCAGAGTGTTGCTTTCCAGACTTATATATCACCGTTAGGTCGAACTCCTGAAGTCGGAGGCACCAGCGAGCTAAACGTCCCGTGGGGATCTTTAAATTGGCCATCCAACGCAGGGAGTGGTGGTCGCTTACTACTTGGAAAGGGCGGCCGTAGAGGTAGGGGCGAAATTTCATGACCGCCAAAGGTTTCGCCTTGCATACGCGACGACTCTGTCCGCACCGTCTTGCGTCTGTACAAGTACAGCTCCAAGACCGACGTTACTAGCGTCTGTATGAACCTTGGTCGTAGCTTCGTCGTCAAAGTGGGCGAGTACCGGCGGCATTTGTAAGCGAAACCAGAGTTCTTCGAAGGCAGCCTGGTGCTCCCCAGTGCAATGGAAGGTGACATCATTACAAGTGAGGGAGGTTAACGGGGCCGCGATGTTTGAGAAGTTTTCTATAAACCTCCGGCAATAGGAACAAAGGCCTAGGAATCGTCGAACAGCCTTTTCGGTCGGGAATTTGGTCACCGCTGCTATTTTCTCAGGATCAGGTTTGACACCGGCGTGGCTGACAACATGGCCCAAGAAAAGTAGCTCCTGGTATCCAAAATGACATTTTTCCGCTTTCAGCGTGAGACCGGCCGATTGAATGGCGTGAAGAACGGACGATAGCCGTCCCAAATGTTCCTCAAATGTAGGTGCAAACACGACGACATCGTCCAGAGAAACCAAGCATGTCTGCCACTTCAAGTCAGATGAAACAGTGTCCATCATCCTTTGAAATGTGGCAGGTGCGGAACACAGCCCAATAGGGAGAACCTTAAACTCATAAAGACCATCTGGTGTTATGAAGGCGGCCTTCTCGTGGTCGCGCTTCTCAACCTCGATTTGCCAATACCCACTTTTCAAATTCATCGATGAAAAGTAACGGGCATAACGAAGCCTGTCGAGGGAGTCGTTGATCCGCGGCAGCGGGTACACGTCCTTCTTTGTCACTTGGTTCAGCTTCCTGTAATCTACGCAGAATAGGAATGTCCCGTCCTTCTTTCCTACCAAAACCACGGGGGACGCCCACGGACTCAGAGATGGCTGGATAACGTCGTCTCGCAACATCTGTTCTACTTGGCTTCGGATGGCGTCGCGCTCCTTGGTAGATACACGATACGGGTTTTGGCGAATAGGTCTCACAGCGTCGGTAGTAATGATGCGATGCTTGGTCAGTGGTGTTTTACGCACAGCAGACGATGATGAAAAACAGCCTTTGAAGCTCATTAGCAACTCACGAAGGGCTCGCTGCTCCGCGTGAGGTAAGCTCAAATTGATGTCAAGGATAGGATCGGGAGCGCCTTCGCCAGCTTCAGTGCCTTCTAATACAAAACAACCATCGTCGCCCGCGATTTCCTTCGAAGTAAGCAACGGTGGAACCCTTAGCGATGTGGCGGCGTTCCTTGCCAAAATTGGTCAGCAATATTTCCGCACGGCCCTCGGTGAGGTGCAGCACGCCTCGAGCAACTGCGATGTCGTGATTCAGCAATAGGCCGTCCATACGCTAGGTGATACCATCGACGGTACAGCGAACATCACACATCACAGAAACTATCCTGCAGGACCGCGGCGGCACGTTCACATCATCGTTGATAACACGCAACGGCGCACGGCGTACTCCATGTTCTGGGCGGCGATTGCTCGCGGCGAACTTAATGGAGCATTCCTCAACGTCGGTGACAGCGTTGTGCTCGCTCAAGAAGTCCATTCCTAGATTTAGATCCTTGCAGCACTCGGGGAGGACGACAAAACTTGCAACGAACTCGGAGTCGCCGATAGCATTCCTGGTGGTACATTTGCCCACAGGCGTCATCAGGTGACCACCAGCCGATCTAATCTGGAGCCCGAACCACGGTGTCTTTACTTTTCTTAGGCGATCAGCGAGTGTTTGGCAGATTACGGAGTAGTCCGCACCAGTGTCGAATAAAGCAGTTAATTGGTGCCCGTCTATGGAGAATAAAATGTCCGCGCTGCCAATTTCACCAGTACTTGTTCTACTCGCTGTACGGTCAGAAGGCGACGTCATGGCGCCCGTCGGCGGGATAGTGGGTGCTGTCGCCAAGGTCGCATGTTTTACTGGGGAAGCTGCGTGTTCAGTCGACGAGGTCATCGTTTGTCGTATCGGCGGGGTCGTGTCTTCGGTCGGCGGCGTAGTTGGTTTTCGAAGGTCTTGCAAAGGCCTGCCGGTAGCAACCTTGCCTCCTGAGGTTGCGGCGGTTAGTTTCCCCGCCCAGGGCTAGGGGATCTTCCACGCGGCGGTCCTCGGGGGTCTCGACGGTCTGGTGACGAGCCGCTAGACGGTGACTGTGAACGTCGGAGGATCGGTGGGGGCTTTGTCTGGCAGCAAGGTAAGCTTCGATTTCCGCAGGTCTTTGGCCAACGCGAGGTCATGAGGTGGCGGGTGAAAAGCCACGAAGCCCAATTTCACGGTACGGGCAACGGCGGTAAACGTGGCCTGCTTGGCCACACTGATAGCACAGTGGCTGGTTATTGTCATCGCGCCGACCGTCCGTCTTGCGCACCTGCGTTCCATACGAACTCTGTTGTTGGGACCGAGAGTACGCGGCGGAATCTGCTCTCTGGAGTCGGGAGTTGGTTCGAGGCGCCAGGGGCGGCAGTGGCGGGTGTGCGATGGGCAGCTGGCGACTGTTACATAACTCGCCTGTGGCGGCTGTACCTGCAGCTCCGCGATCGAAAGCGCTTGTCGGATCTCTTGGCGAACCACATCAGCAACCGAGGCAGGCGCAGGTTCAAGCCCGCCAATCCCACTCAATTGCTGCTCTTCTCGTACAATTGAGCGGATGATGTCTCGAAGGGTTGTGTCATTGGCCATACATGTTAGGGCGCCAGCAGTGCCGGACGAAGTGCCATTCACGCGGTGGAACTGCCAGCAGTTCTCTCGCAGGGCTCGCTCGATTGCTGTTGCCTCCCTGACGAAGTCTTTCACCGTACGAGGAGGGTTTCGTACGAGACCTGCGAAGAGCTGTTCTTTACGCCGTGCATCAGGTAGCGCAGCTTCCTCGGCTCCGACATTTGAGGGTCAGCCCTCTTGAACAACCGCGCCATGTCCTCCGTAAACATAGTCACGGTTTCATTAGGTTTCTGGATCCGCGACTCCAACAGCCGCTGTGCAAGGTCCCGACGGTGTGTGGTGGCGAAACTTTCCAGAAGCTCCTGCCGGAATTCTCCCCACGTAGACAACCTCGCCTCGCGGTTCTCGCACCACGTCCTTGCACCATGTTCGAGCGCGTAATAAACCTCACGCAGCTTTTGGCGAGCGTCCCACTGGTTCAACGATGCGACCCGCTCAAACTGCTCCAGCCACTCCTCGACGTCAACCAACACGTCACCGTGAAAGATGGCCGGAGTACGTGGCTGTTGGAGAGTTACTTGGGGAGTAAGTGCTTGCGCCATTACTTGAGGTTCCGGAGCCTGACGTCTAGTAGCCGTAAAGTCAAGGCGACCGTGCTCCGGAGACAGTCCACGTTTCCGACGGCTAGCCCGATGGACAGGTGTATGGACAGGGCTAGGCCGTTCCGGGCTGGCCGAAGGGGTCCTTTGCATGGGGTAGTCGTTCCCTGCACCTCACCAGTGTCGCGTGCTATAAACACGCAGATGCTGAGCCGGGGTCCTTGAAGGAGACGACCGGGTCACTACAAGCAGCCGGAGCATCTTCAGTGGGAAAACTCCAGCACAGGGTTCCAAGCGCGAGCGCCGGAGCTCTGAATGACAATGATGAGACAGCACGCGCACTCAACCACTTCTTTGTCCTCACAGTCGTCTCTTGGCGCCGATGAAACACGTGACAATATTTACGAAATCTGGACGTCATCTACATACCAGGAATAAGAGATTGTAGGTGGCAATGCCTTTCCAAGAGCGTTATTCTTGACTATGAAAAGAGTGCAGCTTAACACTCCACTTTGTGGCAGGCCGTTTTCTTGCACATGGACCTTTGACAATGCAGAAACAACTCTCACATGAAAGGTTTTCTCCAACATATACAAGCAAAGGATGTTCCACATGTTGACCGATACAGCGATCGTCTTCAGCTTGCAAAGGATGCCGTACCGCCAAGCGGTGTCATAGGATTTCTCGATGTCAAAAAACACCGTAAGGCAACACTGTTTCTGCACGAAGGCATCTTTAATATATGATTGAAGAGCGATAAGTTGGTGGTTGGAAGGTCGCCCCACCCCGAAGCCTGCCAGGCAGCTCTAGAGAAGTCCACTGCACTCCTAGAAGTACACGAGTCTTCTGTTGATCAACTTTGCAGGAGCTTGCATAGACATCTTGTGTGGGCGATGGGTGGATAGCTAGCGCGTGTGGAAGAGTCTTTCCCTTCTTCCAAGAATGCTTTAACTATGGCCTCCCTTCAAGACTTTGAAATGTGCCCCGAAAGCCATATCCTGTAGTAAAGGTGCTCGAGTGTAACAAGATTGTGTGCGTGTCAGGGCTGTATTACTGTATATGTGATGTCGTCTGGAAGTGGATCTGAAGGTTTAAAGGTACACAGAGCACGCCTTAGCTCATGAATCGAAAACTCGGAGTTATAGGACGTGGTTGATCTATTGCTGTCATGTAAACGCTTCTTTTCGACTGAGAGTTTGTGTTTGTGTAGTGTGATGTACGGTACACGTGTTGGAAGTGTTGTGGAAGTGTGTGAGCCTATTCTTCGAGTGTGTGTACTGTTGTGCTGACCAGAGGCAGGCTCTGTGTTTGTTGACCTTTGAGTTTGCGTATTTGTGACAATAGCTTGCGTGTGTCTGTGTATGAGTTTATTGATGTTATGAATGAGTGCCAACTTTCTCGTTTTGCCTCACGGCGCACATGTTTTTCCACCGCCTTTGCCCTCTTCAACAACAGGAGGTTTCCCTTTTCGGCGGCGGCGAATATGTGTGCGTGGGGTGTTTAGCGGCTTCAACTACGTGTATGTGTCTTATGATTGTGTAGTGGAGTTTGGATGTCTCTGTAAATGTATTCCAGTTAGCTTGTGCTTCATTGAACCTGTTCTCGGAAGATGGACTGCTTGGGCCTTTGCCTGTATATGTTAGTGAGGTGGGGAAGTGGCCACTACCATGCGGGTCAGTGCCCACACCCCACTCGGCGCTAAAAGACAACTGTGGACCCAGTAGCCAAGTCAAGAAATGAGTGTGTGTTGTGTCCTATGTTGTGGTATGTACGCTGTTTCTTGTTTAAAAGGCACGCTCCACAGGATGTTAAAAATTTCTGTCAGGGGACCTCGGGCATTCATTCCAGAAGAGCCCCAAAGAGAATTGTGTGCATTAAGGTCGCCTGTGAGGATGTGTGGTTCGGCCAGCTGGTCCACCAGTGCCTCGAAGTCAGAGCTGTAAAGTGAGGGATCAGGAGGAATGTATACGTAGCAATATCATTATCAACCTATAAATATTATTGTGTGAATTGCTACAGCCTCAGGAAAAGTGTTCGAAGTGACAAGGTGGCATGCTAAGGGTTACCAGGCGATTATGGCCACACCACATGAAGAATGTTTGCAGCCATCCCTGTCATTTCTGAATAACATGTAATTATTCAAGAAATCTGTTTCGTGTACACACATTACATTTCGCTGGATTAGCGTGCAGTATTTTGTATACATCGTGAAGATATTTAGGAAGACCTCCATAGTTTCATTGCATTATGTTTTCTCTTCCTATTATGAAGTGTACCGAGCTAGTGGCGCGTGTTGTTTATGTATCGTGTTTCGGGCCTTTGACTTTTGGAGGGGGCTTTTCGGCCTCTCAACGGGTTTGGGTGCTGGGACTCGTTGTTTCTGTTGCGACAAAGACAGGAACAGTCCCACGCCCATCTCATCCTCGGATGTTCTAGGGGTGTCCGATGGAGCAGCTTCCTTGGACTAGGCACCCGTTCGGCTTCCTTGCGTTTTCTGAGCCGCTACCACCGAAGGTGTCTGGAGCACCACAGTCGCCACGAGCAGTGCGGCCGAGGTGAGAGCCGATGCGAAACCGCTGGTGTCTATCGCCTTCTCAGCCTCACAGGTGGAAGCAGGGATGGTAAAGCAGGACCAAGGACCGTCACCAAGATTATCAAGGACAGCGTGGGAAGTAAGTCCCGACAGAAACTGTTGCCACCACAGCCGCTGCTGGTTCAGCAAGTGCTGTGGGGACGGGTTGGGCTGCTTGATGCAATTCTGGCTTGTGGTACTGGGTTCGTGCCAAACAAAGACGTTTTGCTGTGCCCCCCGACGAGCTGCGTCAGCGTACTTCACCAGAGGGGAAGAGACAAACCTCTTTTACCCCTCCTGGAATGTGATCTTCTCGTTGACTTTTAAGGTGATGATTTGTTTTTGTTTTTCTTGAACTTTTTACGACTCCTACAATGGGCAGCATGCGGTCTCTGGCAGTTCGCGCAGGCGATGGTCTCGGATGGACAACTTTCGCTTACGTGATCATGTGCTGCACATTTTTCGCATGTCAGTTTACCACGGCACGAGGTTGTGCCATGCCTAAACCCCTTTCGCTTGAAGCAGCGGCGTGGGTTTGGCATTTAGGGTCGGATGGGACATCTCATGAAACATGCGTTGGCCGACTGAGCAAGTATTGAGCAGTCAAACGTCACGAATAGGTGCTTGGTTTGCATTTTTTGCTTATTTCGACGTATGGTGATTCGCCTCACTGCTGTTCCGCCCTCATGTCGGAGGTGCGCGAGCAGAGCTGCTTCAGTCTTCTTTATTAGGTCCAGATGAAAGATCCCGCCCTGGCAGCTATTGAGTATGCAATAGGACTTGATTTTGAAGTCAAAATTTACCATGCGCGTTTGTTTGCGGAGGTAAAGAATTGTTGTTAGTTTCTAGTTCAATGGAAACTTCTCCTGTTGTGAGTCTCGTAGCCTTGTACCACTTTCCGATAAGGCATTCGAGAAAATGGCAAATCAGAAACATAGACTGGTACGTGATAGGTTTTTCATATCCAGCGATTCATTATCAAAAAGCGCGAGAAAAAATCGGGCTTTGGAAAAGATATCGAAGGCAAAAAATGAAAGCATACTTCGGTGCGGCCCGTTTTCATGGACCGATCACGTTTGGGGGGGGTTCAGAAAATGCCATAAAACATAGTATAAAGAAGGGAATGAGGGTACTTTCTTCGTCAGCCTTACCCTGATAGCTGAGGAGTGTCCCGGAACTCCCTGCCTGATAAACAGACAGGGAGCCCATCCGCCGGAGCCGGACCTGGGCTCCGACGGCCACCGTTTGTGGTTTCTTCCATTCAGCTTAAAATTCCTAGCCACAGTAGTTTACAGCATGAGTATGGTGTCTTGTGGTCCGCGGTGTCGCCAATACCGTCACCAAGATTACTCATGCCCCGTGCAGGGCCCTGAAATAACTACAAAGTGGACACATACCGAGAGTAGTATTTCTTGACATGAGGTCAGCATTTGATTCGGTCTTGCACACTGCAAATCTAGAATTCCTAGCTGTCTTTCGTCTTGGTGGAAGACTGTACGCCTAGATGGCGAGCTACTTCAAGGGACGTGAACTTTTCAAGTGCACGGCAGAACAGCCTACTTCGCATCACAATATACGGAAAGGAGTGGCTTATAGAGCCTTTATAAGTCATCGGTTATTCAACCTTACGCTTATCAACCCAAAGTGTGTTCTCTCTCCCACGTCAAGGTCACACTTTATGTGGATGGCTTATGCATTTGGTGTGCAGCAACGTCACGCCGTGCAAAGCCGTAGCGACTACAGAAAGCTTTGAACAATATGTCTGCGTATTTTGCATCCAAGGGTATCCACCCTTGTTTCGAGAAAAGCTTTACCATTGCGTTTACCCACCAGCGGATCAGCCACTACCCTATAATGCTTGGCTTTAGTTTTCTGCATACGTACGAGCCCAAAAATACCTTAAGGTCATCGTGCATCGAAACCTACACGGGGCGCCAGAAGTCGAGTGATTACGTACTAGTATCTTTGTAAGTTGCATAACTTTGGGTACTTTGACGGAAGTCGCTGGGGCAACGACTGTAGATCACTGCTGGGGTGGCAAATTCGACTGCCACCTGCTCGTGGTCCCCCCTGCCAGCTGGCTGGGCGAAGGCGATTTCGGCTGCCTAGCTTTAGTCAGTTGCCAACGGCAGCGGTGGGTGGGTGCTAGGTCCCACCCGGGGATGCAAAACCCCAAGGGAGTGGCAGCGACTCCCTGGAACTGTATGGGCCAGTTCCTTGCCCCAGAGCCGATGCTGGACGCGGAGGCAGGCCCGGACAGCCTGGGTGGCTACCGAGGTTGGCTCTGGGAACTTGGCTTAAAAGTGGTTCAAAAGTTCCTATATTATGGGAACGCCGCAGTCACCTCACGCGGGCACGACTGCTCGCTGCCGACACGAAGGTTCCTGGACAACAAGATCAAAGGCCTTCATTAGGTGCTTATGGTGGCCAATTTCTCTGGCTTTAGTAGCGAACAGTCTAGTAGGCGCGCCCCTGGAACCGACGAAAGAGGGCTTAGTACGCTCTCCTCGGCGAAAATTCTCGTTCTTAGTATTGGAAGTAGGGCGCCGGTTCCTTTCCACTCGGGTTCGCCTGATTACTGCTGCCCGTACGGGGTTCTGGAGGTCTTACCTGCTGGGTAGCACTTGGCACCGAGAAAACATAAGACGTTCGTCAAAACCTAAAATACCTCAAAATACCGAAGGTTCTTCCTTTGGTATAGTATCCAGGTGTACATAGTAATCGACAGTCTAAAAGGTTGCTCATACCATTCTGTCATACAAGACTACCGGCTCCCGAAACTGAGAACAGGCGAGGAATAGTACCCGAGGTCTGCCGAACGTCTTCTTTAGTACTCGGGGGATCTGGCGGGTGTTCGTCGAGCGGCTTAGTACCGAAACGGGCTGGAGGATAGTGTCGCCACTCCTATGAGGGTTCTCCCGGCTGCTTCGCTGATCGGAGCCCAGCTAGTAGAGAACCTATTGTGGGATCCGCCAAATTCCAATTGGCAGTCTGATGCCCATCCTGAGCAATCAGGCCTTTTATAGGAGTCAGAACCTCGAATTATTATACCTAAAATCTCACTGTCCCCATTCCCACCCAACCTCCCATAACCCATTCCTTTATTCCAACTTCCCTTTTCCTTCATCCCAGCCCCTTCCGCTACCTTCATAGGGGAGATCAGATGAGTCTCCCCGGGCCCGCTCTCCTGGCTGTGGTGTCGCTTGGTAGCTTTTCCCTTTTTATTTCTTTCCACTTCGGTGGTCAAAAACATCTTTGCCTTTCGGCCAATTCTTTTATAATAATATTGGGTTAAGCCTGCTATACCAACTGGCACAGGCTGAGGCATTTAAATATTTTATGTTCTCTTTAACTTGCCGCACAATATCCATGTAGATCACTGCTGCTGATGTGCCAAGCATATGTAGACGGCTTGCTGCGCTACAGCCTGCCTGTTCTTAACGGCTGTCGCCCACATGTAAAAAACAACTCATTGCGGCTAGGAACAACTGTCTGCGTACGTGTCTCGGCCTTCCTAAGTGCTCATCGTGTGCTTTTACTGTTGCAGAGGCTCGTTGCTTCCCTTTAGTTAATATTGGAATACAAGAAACATTTAGAATATACGTCATGCATACGCTGCATGCAGAATTCAAACTCTTGGCAGGTATTGTGCAATGAAACGAAATTTCGAGCATCTCAGAAACTATTATTACTATAAACATCTCTATACCTACCCAGCGACGACAGCTCATGCAATCTGATTTCCCGCCTTGGGCTGTATCACCCCTATGCATAAAATATAACATACCTAGACTTACCTGAAAACATTTTTTGCTTCAGATTTCCCTCGTTCATTTAACACTTGCCCATATTACTCTCATATTACTTGCCCATATTACTTACACATTACTTTCATATCACCGACATTGGTACTTATGCCTCATCTACGCCTGACTGCAGTTCTTCGGGGCTCTTCTTTTCATCAACTGGTCATGTGCTCTCGCCCAACCTAATCTAGATGCGCCTAGCTTCGTGCTATCAAACAAGCACTTCGGTAGATACTCCGTCAGCAGCGAGCACAGTGGGTAATATTCAGAGATTCGAAGAAAGTGCTGCCAACTCTTCGACGTGCCAGCTGCTTCAGCATTCACGAGCATATATCCTGTGATGTCTCCTACCCAAATCCTCTAGTCTGCGTCACCAGCCAAACTAGAGATACTGCGGTGGATTCCAGTCCACTGCGGCATCATAGGAAATGAAAAAAAAACAGATGAGGCGGCAAAAGAGGATTACGACTGTGGAACGTAAGGAACATTTTCTTCTCAAATAACGATGCCCCGAGACTAGCAAAGGAGCTTTTTTGGTCGGGAAAGAAGCAACTTGTGATCTCTCCCGGAAACCCAGCACCCATTCCTTCATCATGCCAACGAAGCTTAGGCACTGAGCTTACAGGTACGACTTCCAGGTCGGCTGGAGACTTTGCTGCATCGAATACGTCCTAACGTATCGCTCACAAATACCTACCGGTATCGGCTCAGCCTAACCTCAAACCCGTATCGGCTCAGCCTAACCTCAAACCCTTACCTAGCGGTCAAGCAAGAAGTAACCTCGCACAGAACATCAAGTGCCTCAACCACAGTTCCCAAACTTTAAAAGCACTTCTGTTACCATGGCCATCTCCCTCGTCTCGGCGTACAGTGCTAACCGCATTATGTGAACACCTGTGTGACATCGGCGTCGCTAAACTAGTATAGGACTACAGCATCCTTGCATTGTGCAACGGACTATAGAATTTTCCTGTGTAGCACTAACGGTCCCCCGCCCACACGCTACCTCCGTTTTTTTACTTCTTTTAATTCCTTCTACCTTCTCTCCCTTCTTTCTTACTTCCTATTGCAACTTTACTCCCTCCTTCCCTCCCCGTCGAGTAGCATGTATGAATCAACATGCTGGTAGACCTATCTTCTTTCCTCTAATAAAGAGCTTTCTCTCTCTCTCTCTACTCCTGTGGGCTTTTTTCTGCCTCCCTATATTAAAACTATTGTGTTCCAGACAGTGAAGTTTTTTCCACGCACTTTTTTTTGGAAAACCGACAAAAGCGTGGACAGTCCTATGAAAGACAAAAAAATTTTTTTCGTAACTTGTCTTTTGGTAGAGATAAGCATCAAAGCACTAGAAGATAACTGCACTAGAGACGTTGCATTTCTTGATACCTTATACTTGAAGTCGTCGGAAAAACCACTATCATAAATATTTCGCAGTGGGGCTAAAATACAACCGGTATATAGCTAGAAGGCACAAAAGTGGGAGGCCTCAAAATTTAACTTTAGTAACGCTGAGCGAGAGGAGACTGAGCACAAGAAACGCTGGGGCAAGAAAATTGCCTCTCTGGTGTCGTTACGAGGACGTCATGAAACACCATCCGGCTGCATATTGGCTTCTAATGCAATCGCTGTTATCGAGCCAGCTGTTGAAGAGCAGAATAAGTGTGGTTTGCACCTAGCGTATTTCACAAACCAAGCAAGAAAGCACGCTTCCAGAACAAATAAGATGCAACGCTTTTTCCGGATTTATTCTCTAACAATGTCGTCATAAATTATTTAGGCACTTTTACTCTGTATAAGTTAAATGCACTGTTTTCAGGAGTTTCTCAGATACTCCTGACGGATATTTTTTTTTCATATAACTCGCCGCAAAATAACTGATCATTCCCGTTTCCACCGCAGTTCTTAAAGGGGATCTGAAAGGCGTTTTGAGCACAATAAACGAACTAGCGCAATCGTTAGATTGGGTCGTCAACGTCATCTGAGCCAAGTATTACTCTTTTACGCGCAGCGGAATGCTCACAATTTTGTTGCAAAGTTTGTCGATTTTTTCTCACCCTTCCCTTCGTGTTTTTGGACGCCGCCATCTGCACATGTCTACGTCATCGATTCTCAGATGTTCGTCATGAGCTAGACATCCTGCTATTTGGCGACTTTCTCACGCACTTCTGGCAAAGAAATGAGTCGTCTGCTCAGCGTCGGCTCGCCGGCTGATCTGCCAGTGTAGTGCCGGAGTGCTTGGACATTTTACGACAAACAAAACAAGTGTAAACAAACGCTTAACCGTTTGTATTGAATGCAACACTGCCATAAAACGGCATGGATATTCTCTTACCTGAGTACGTTCCATAAAGAAAGCGTTGAAGCCCCGTGGCACTTCTTTCGTGCAATCGCAGAGAACGCCCTGAGCCGAATGCCCGGGTTTGACGCAGACATTTTAATAAACTTCAAAACAATCCAGAGATGCGTTTCGAACGAACACAACGTCACAACATGCGTCGCAAGTCTGAACCGCGATTGACCGAAGATGGGTTGCCTCCTCTTGCCCGTCGTAAATTCGGCACTCACCTCGCGCTCGGTTTGCGGGGACGAACAGCTAGTCACCTAACTATGGCGCACAAGCCGAGATGGCTTTGAGCCACGCAGACTGCACATACACCATGCGAGGTTGAGTCACACGTCACCCGAGAAAGATAATCCAGACCATGGGAAGCACTATCCACCCGCAGAAGCACAACGTCGCATTTCATCGCGAAACAAAGGCGTCCACAACACACACACCATCGCCTCCTGTAATGCCAAACGCATCTCGCACTTCCCAATGGGAGTGAGTGGTAAACCTGCAGTGCCAACATGCCGCGAGGTGGGGCCCCGAACTGAACCGGGATCAAGGAACCGTAACTGACCTTTAGAGTGGTTTGTGCCTTGTTACCAAGGCAACCGATGTTTCAGATTGTCAAAGAAATGGCGCTCGCTCCAGCGCTAGAAAGCTCAGAGCGGCGGTGGAGCATGTTTTGCCAACGTTGCCGCTCTCCACCACGCGTTGCCCCAAGCTGAACTGGCCACATGATTGAAGCGTTTTGTGCACGGGTTCTGTATCGGTTTAACATATCTTTTTCACATGCCGCCTGCAGAAATTACCACCGCCGTAAAATAAGAGCTGGCACCAGCGGGGCCACATCTGATACGGCACTTTTTGGATAAACAGTGCGCGGTGCATCAATGAGAACGAGTGCATGATCCGCCCCGTGCGGCTGCGAGTTCGCCGCCGATAAAAAGTCGCGTGCCGCCGATACTGCAGCAACGTACACCTCGAAAGGGCAAGGCCAGGCCGCCGCACACATGCGGCCAGGTTTTTCGTTCGCTTTTCAAGCCTTGAGCGGAGTGTGGGATTCCAAGTTGTCAACAAAGCTTGCCCGTAGCAGACGGCAGAATGAGCAGCACAATAGCGGAAGTACGTCACCGCCGAGGAGCGCAGCATCACGGGAGGGAAGGCTGGCGCACCGTCAACAGCGGAGAGTAAGTTGAAAGGCGGAGGAAACGCGGCGCGACGATAATGCGCGGTTTTTCATTTACGATTTCTCAGCTAATACTCATCGCTTTAACAAAATTCTTGCGGGATGAGATTGCTAATACATTGCTTTATTTGGTTACATGTATATCCATGCATCGGCGGGAGGTATTTCAGGACCCCTTTAATAATCTCTATAATTTCTGTTCTGGGAGAAATACATTTTCACGTAGCCAAGGACGACGGGGATCTGCCATTTTTTCGACTTTTTCGATAAAGCACCGGTAGTGCACCCACAGCCCAAGTAGTGTTTGCTCTCTTTTTTTTGTCATTCGGCGTCGGAAAGTACCCATAGCCAATGTTTTGGCCTGTGACAACATGGTGTGAAAACGTTGGTTCTTCACACTCAATGCGGCACTTTTCGGGCTGCAGATTCGATCCGTGTGAACGGGTATACTTCTTTTGTTGTTGTAATAAATCGTCCGTAGTGAACGCAGTACGTCAGTGGCGGCCCCCCAAGCACGTTTCAATGGTTGTATTGTGTGGTCGTCGAGGGTATCTGCAACATGCGTCCGGTTAACTGATAGATTCGCGGTCGTGTGACCGCCCGTGTCTGCAGCTTCGGACGGCCACCATGCCGGAAACAATTCACTGCTGTTCAAGGGGCGTCTATTGTAATACATGTCGGATGTCGACTAAAAAACGTCGCTGTATCGGTGTGTGAATACATTATATTTTTCTATCTGTTTTTCTTTCTATAACGCCGGGTTCATGGTAGACTGACTTAGAGATGTATTATGATTCAATCTGAACGCTGGCGATGGCAATTATGTCACCTACGTCCTGAATATTCTCGAGGAATGCAGTTGTTTCCGCCTTGTTTACGTGCTGATATTCCTCCATAAACTTCGTCATGAGAACGTGGGATATCTCTTTCTCTCAAGCGCACAATACCTTTAGCACCACCGACAACAAGCTCCAGCACTAACTTGAGGTCACATTCCATTAGAGCGTCGGTGTTACAAGCAGATTTTGTAGGGTAGACAGCGATAATTAAGCTTGTGCAGGCGGGCAGTGGGTCGGGGTCGTCGCAATCTTTAGTGTCGTCAGTTGTTCGGTGCTCTCTTTCAGCGTCACAGTGCGATCGGCAGAAAAACTGATCGAGTTGTTCTGCAAATGTATCTTAGCTCTTATGTTGCTAATAAACTCCATTACCAGGATTACGTCGTGGAAGCATTGAGATATACGACGAACGCGGGAGGGTACGTTATGTCCTTTGTTGCGATGCCTGAGGCACATGTTCCCCATGGCGTGACGACATGGCGCCCTGTTGTGCGCATGCGCGGACAATCCCAGCTTGCAGTAACTTTTTTCAGTTTCGACGCTAACGATTCGAGCACCGCACAATACACAGCTCTAGTGTGGAATACTGCGACTACGATAGCACCGTTCTCGGATAACAATAAATCGGTTGCGGTCGTTTTCATTCATTGGGTACGTCTAAGCGTTGTATCACGGCTGGTGCACGTTCACGGTCGGTCGCTGCGAGTCATGGCTTTTGGCGGCGGGCTTGGTTGCGTCATGTTTTGTAGCTGAGTGTGGAAGTCGTCTTGTTCAAGATTATGCCTGGGTTGGACCCCACGAGTGCTTTTGGGTCACCTGATGAATCTTGCTTGTCGGTACGTTGCGGCGTCATTGGGGTTTGGTGTTTTTTGGCAGTAGTGCAACTTCAGCTCAGGACTGTACTCCGTGTATTTTCCCCTACAATGGTTGGCGGACCTTCTATATGCGAATTCATGGTTTCTGTGTTGCCTGGGCGATAAATACGGATAGGGACTTCCACAGCAAGAGGCTGACACGGCCTGCGCCGCGGCTTGTCTTAGACAGATAGTCGTTGATATCACGCTGTCCCGTAGCAGGGCGGGGGGCGCGGTGAATGGACAAAGACATCTTAAAGGCTCTTTTGCTTGTTGGGGCAGTGTTCGGTAAATGTGGCCAACTTCTCCGCAGTGACACAACAGCTGATTACGGTCGAGGCACACCATAGGTCAGTCTCCCTCGGCGTTATGTTTTAAACCACAGAAGGTTGACCTTGCCTCCGTGAGCAGCGGTATGGCGGTACGTCCTCACGATCAGGTAGAGCTTGGAATAGTAGACAAACAGCTGTGGTGCCTGCCATAGCTTTCTGCTCCCGAGGTGTTTGCGATGGCGTCAGAGTCTATAAAGCATATTTAATTTCTTTTCGGGTCACGTCTCTAAGCGTAAATTTGGGTTGGGGCACTGCAGGTAAACGTTTCCGCTGTTACCCCTTGACCACTGTGCTGATACTCGCGCATTGTGTATCGGAGCGCATAGTTCCGGCACCGATTGCCTCCACAACCGACGTATCCCTGGGCGGTTGTACTGCCTCGAATAAATTTCAAGCGTCTTCTGCAGGGCGGCTAACTCAGTCGCGAATTCGGCCACCGTTCTAGCACTTCTACGAACAAGGCAAGCAAAGAGCTTTTTTTTTTCCCAGGATTCAAAACAATATTTTTTTTCTTTTGTCATTTCCCGGTCCTCACGGCGAAACCACGTCTTTATCTCCTCAACGAAGATCACGACCAATAATTCGGAGTATTGCGTGTGCGTTTATAGCAAAAGTGCGGCTTGTTCCTTTCGCACAGCGGTGGTGTATATTTTGAGGAACTCGCTTTTATAGAGAGTCTAGTCAGTCATGGAGCCTTCGTTGTACTTGAAATAATTTCAAGGTAAATCATTTCAATAGAAAAACACATCCCCGAAAGTTTCTTTATTGTCCGACATGTTGAAACTCTGCACCCGCTCCACCCGCACCAGCCAAGATTCTATGTCTTCCCCAGGAGATCCCTGAAATGATGGTGTTTCCTGTAGCAGCATCAGAGCAACAGTGGAAGTGGCGTCATTGACCATAGTGGCTGTCGCAACGTCTTCTTTATTAACTTGCTCTGGTATGAGTCCAAACACAGGTTGCAAGGGAAAGGGGGGGGGAAGGTTGCAAGTTTGTATTACATGGCACGCAAATAAAGTAAATAAATTGTTATAAATGATACACTGAACATGTCGTACATGAAATAAAAAAAATGTTTATTGCACCCGCTTTATACTGTTGTATTTTTTGTAGTATTGCACTGTTGTCTCGTTGTGTAGGCGTCTTCAGCGCTGGGTTCCGACGTTGTTCACTTCATCAGTACCGGAAGCGGACGTGGCGGGCAAAATTCCGAAGCGTAATGACTGGGGTTCAGCCGTCGTGATCAGCCAGGATTCTTGCGATGCGGTCGTTGACATCTTGGTATTTGCGTGCGAGCCGTAGGGGGTACTGTCCGGCAATGAATATTACTACCACCGTGAAACGGAATTAACAAAAGGCCCCACAAGACTTTTTTGGCTGAATTGGGCTGGCCCGAATATGTATTCAGTGCAGTGAAATAAAGATCATTAATATTGAAAAAAAAACAATTACCCACCGCGGTGGCGCAGTGGATATGACGTTGTGCTGTTGAGCCGAAGGAAGCGGGTTCGATTCCGGGCCGCGGCGGCCGCTTTCCTGATGGAGGCAAAAAGCGAAAACGTCCGTGTGTTCGATATTTCGACGCACGCACATTAAACATCCCCAGGTGGTGAAAATGAATTCGTAGCCCTCCACTACGGCGCCCCCCGTCACCTGTTTAGCGTCGGCGCTTTAAACCCCCACAATCACTCAAATCTACAAATAAACAATTTCAAACCTAATGCAATGCCTGGTGATGTGTCCTTCAGTGTTTACATAGAAAGAAATTCTGCAGCTTACCTATTGTTGAAGCCTTGCGCGACTTAGTGCAAGCTTCGCCAATTTTTATTTTTTTTTATTCGCAGACGGAAAGTGGGGGTGCGGGTTGTATGCAAGGGCAGGTTATAAGCGCGAAAATACGGACGTACACCACCTCAACACCGCGGACAATCAGAACGGACATCTCCACCCCCCCCCCTTCCCTCCAAGAAAAAAAAACAGCTCTTTATGCACACCTGCTGGTCACACCGACCTCCACACGCCCTCCTAAACAGCCGTAACAAATTTACCATTGTAGAAACCAGCCTCACACCAGCTTTCAACTCCATTTTCCGGTCAGGGCTTCCACGCTTTTGTTCACCCGGTGGGGGTGTAACGAAATCCATGCGACTAAAAGGCGCCTTCCACGAGAGTTCCTATTTCGAGATGGCACTGTACCAAAGGGCCGGTGTGACGAGTTGGCCTATGACGAGTTTTCCGGTGACGAGCGGTCTTTACATACCCGCATACAGAAACACAGAAAAAACTATAAACGGAATATCACCACACAAAAGACAAGCGGGTTTTATCTACTAGGCCACCCTTATCCGGTTTTATCTAATAATCTAGGCCACCCTTTCCACGCATTCACAGCCACAGTGCTTCAGTCCAATTTCAAAACGCATTATGATCGTGAAGCCCGCAAATCGTACCTTATTTACAAGTTTAACACTGTCTTGAGCGGCATAAATGAAAATACAGGCCGGTTGTCTTGCCTGCCCAATCAGGCACCGGAGAAGGCCGATGCAGCGAGCAACTGAGAAACTTTGTTCTGAAAGAGAAGCGTTATTACTTTGTTTTCTTTTTCAAATTTGTGTGTATATTGCACTTTGTACTGTGTCCGTGTATTGCTTGTGTGTAGGTTTCGTACCACATAGTCACGAATGTTCACATATTTTAACATAGTACCCCTTGCTTTATATTTTTTTTCTTTTTTTTATTTGTATGATTATTATTTTGTGTCCTTTTGCACTGAACTATTGCTATCGGGAAGATAAAACCGCTTGTCTTTTGTGTGGTGACATTCTGTTTATAGTTTTTTCTGTGTGTCTGTATGCGGGTATGTAAAGAAATATGATCTTGCGTGAATGCTCTTCAAAAACTTCATGTGGCACTGTATATCTCCTTTTTTCTATGAGTTTTTAGCCTTATGTCCATTTATTTTCGGTATTTATGTGATCAAGCTAAAATTAGCGTTACTTTGCATTGTATTGTTCTTGCATTGCATGACCTCGTGGACCCGTCGTGGACGGCTGCCACGTTTTACGCAGGAAAACGTTTCCGCGATTTCACGCCATGTGAAACCACGTGTCGCTTGGTCTTTTCTTCGACCTCTTTCATCCCCCCATGGAAGCTTGGTATTTTCTTCGAACCTCTTTCATCCCCGCATCGCCCCCCCTTCTGCTGTTTCCGCGCCCCTCCCGCTAACCCCCATCATCCCCATCTTCCTTCCATCGTTTTCTTTTTTCTTGTTTCGCTTTGTTTGTGTGTGTTGTTAACGCTTGCACTCGGCATCCGTAATTACCTCTGGGCTCTCTCACTCTTTTCTCCTTACCAGTCAATTTCCTGTGTTTTTTTGCATATTTTCTGCATTTTTGAAACTCCCAGACCCTGCAGGTTGCCATACCAGGCACCTGCCGCCAGAAACAGGTCAACAAACGAGCTAAAACGAGCCCCTCCTTAGTTCTCCCCTTCTTGCTTTCCTTCGTGACTTCAGTACCTTGCAATGCTTTCCTCTTATCCTATAGCTTCGCCTGCCTTGATTAGGCCCCCTTTCCCCTCTGTTTCCTGGCAACACTCCAACGGCCCTCCAACCCCCCCCCCTTTTTTCCCACCCATTGCGTTCTGCGGCTTCGTATGCTTTTTTGTGTCGCGTAGAGCCTACGTTTTTTTTGCTTGATACATCTTCTTGCCCCGTCCACTACTGAAATGTATTTAAACCCAACTTATGTGCACTCTTTGTATCTTTGAAAAAGACCGGCCACCGGTCGAAACGTTAGAATAAATGTTGTTATGTTTTTCAGTTTGACTTCTCTATCGTACAGCTAACCTCATAGCCAGGAACCTTGTCTTTTAACTATATATATATATATATAAAATATAATATATATATATATATATATATATATATATATATATATATATATATATATATATATATATATATATATAAATTGAGAGGCCGGCAGCAGCACAAGCTTCCGATTAGCTTCAAGAAAATAATTTTTGATAGACAACGTATTTCAGTCTTCCAGAGCACAGTCTGATTTCCATCTTTTCCAACAGGTCTCTAGAAATGAAGTATACTACTATTTTCCAACCATAACATCTTGTCGACTGCAAATCGTAGGTTATTGACTTGATAAAACTTTTCATGTTACTATTTACTGTTTCCCTGCTCAGTGACGATTTCAGCGGCACGCGTTGATGGCGGGCATATCCCCTAGGCAAAGCTATGTAACCCAAAAAATTATTATTTTGTACGGCAATGAAGGTCTATTTGGGCGCCTTTATATTTGACACCTTAGAGTCTGAAAGAGAGCATTAATTAGGAAAAGAAGAAAACTGCAAATAATGACAAGCCTGTGACGGATACGAACAAAATGCACTGAAAGTAATAGACTATGATAAATGACAATAAAACGACAAAACGTGTGCAGCAAGTTCCAAACAAAACAAATATAGTAAAACAATACTTGGTAACTTGCAAAAAAAAAAATCCGAAAACAAAAAGGTACATCACAGGCATGTGCCCCCCCCCCTCTGAAGACGGGATAATGCCATTTCACAGTGCCATTAGGCCCGTCTTTAGCGATTCCCCAATTTCCCCCTTCTTTGATACCGCGTTGATTCTACAGATTTGATGGCATTTGTCTACTTAAGCATCGGCCTTTTTTGGGAAGTTTTTCGGAATACGAACAAGGGGATCGCGAGATGGGTGATTATATAGATAATTTGAAATAAAAATACGCTTGTCTGAAGAATATGTCATAATTGTGCACATCAATCTAGGTATACTGAAATTGGAACAAGCTCCAGCTAACCGATTTGTTTCTCAAAGCACGGATAATTCCAACCATTGTGCGACGACCGCCACTCTCTGTTCCACTTACTTCTTTTCCCTTACTTCTTTTTCTGCGTCACCAAGTTCACCAAATTGTCTGCAAGCTTACCAAAAGCGTCCACATGAAAAAATCCAACCTTATACCCTGTGCCACAACAGTGGCGGATGTGCACACTGATTCAAGCTCGGCTTCAGTAGGCGGCTTGGAACGTCGTCAAGGCCTCAATTAGTGTCCGCTTCATCGGCATCGGTGATGTCGGCCACAGCCTGTACATCGTCGTCAGCACTTAGGAACACGTGTGCTGTTCGGCATTGGAACGCTGCATAGCAATGGTGACAGTTCTCTATAAATTCAGTCTCGAGGCACTCAGCGGCGTAGTCTTCAGTATCCTAATGCCCCTCGGCTGGAGCCGCGCACACGACACGCTACGGGTCGCCTGCGCCGTGACCGTGGGGCAAGGTTTGATACGCTTTACTGATACGCTTAACAAAAAATGCTGCGGAACATTTCGAATACCTTTCCAGTCGACACCTTTTCACCAGCATTTACCTTTCGAATAATGCCCTGTTTTTTCGTTAAATCCACGTACTTCTGTTTTTTTCGGGGGAGGGGTGAGCAAAGGAGGGGAGACCTTGAGTCCGAAGTGCATGCCGCGATCAAACCAAATAACCATCAAGCCGGATTGGTCCAACTACGCCATGATGCACTGGTAACCGCGGAAGCACACAAAAATACCGTAAACCGAGCGCTTCCTTTTGGTTCTCCGATTTTTTTTTTGATGCTCGCAAGCAATCGCTCACCGTGTTCTCGTTGCCGGCTGATGCCCCCATGCAAGCGTGCAAGCTGGTGTTGAAGGCACCAAAGTGAAACGACGAAGGGTCCTCCTCACTGAGCGCGGCAGCGCCAGCGAGAAGTCATCAACTTCATCACACCACCATGTCAGGAGACGCGCATATGCAGGGGCACTTATGGCGCAACGTTCTATATATCGAATGTGCCTATGATGAAGTGTTCTATACAAGCGTACAACAGCGCTATACTTTCAAAGCTAAGCTTTCCACCTCTACCAGTAAACGGTTCTTACGCGGCGTGCGGAAGAATAAGCCGCCGACTCGGCGTAGGCGGCGAGGGGGGAGGGTTTCACTCAAGGAGCACACTGTAGATGGCGCGGCGAATTTACTCAGCGTTCCGTAGGTGGAGGTGCCTGTCGCCGGCGAGTGCGTCGGCGGTACAGCTTTGTCGTCTGCTTTAGCCACGATTGTTTCGGGCCTGTTTTGGAGCAGCTTCGCATCCATTGCGCGCTTCCTTATCACGGCTTGATTAACCTGTTTGAGAGCACCTCCTGGTAACCCAGGCCCGACGGAAGTAAGTGGTCGTACAGCAGAGATACGTTAACGATTTGTTTGAAGGCCAGAAAAACAAAATGCACACTCTAAGAAGTCGTGGGAGTATTTGGACAGTCCAACATTCATTGTACTCTTGTAAGCGTTGGCGCGCCCCTCGAAAGCTGCGGGGAGTTGGATGCAATGACCGCTCCCCATGAGCACGCAGAGCGAAATTCCCCGCGTACTGTTCTCGTGTGGGGCGGAGTGCAGCCCCAGGTTTGCTTCCGCACCAGTAAAGGGTACACCTGCGCATCCTCTCCCTCTCTCCAGTGCGAAGGGTGAAATTGCAATTTCATTCTTGTCCATTGCGGGAGTTAGCATGGAGATGCGCTTCTACCATTTACGCCCACCAACTCATCAGCGGTGCTTTATTCCTATACGTATATAATGCAGTTGTGTAACAACTGACCGATTACTTCCTCCGCGCATTCTAAACGTGCAAGGATATGAATTCGTTTAACGAGTGTCCGCATCATTGAGTGACATGAATAGAGCAAGCTTAAAGAAATAAAAAAAATGCATGTCTCAACTTGTTTTTGTTTTTTGTTTGTTTTTTCTTTGTCATGGCTCTCTTATCGACATTTAAAAAGTTGGCAGTCCATGCATCACAAAAGTTGCGCACCTCGGAGGAAAGAATAGTGCGTGCCGGTTTCAGTGGAGCTACCCGCATTTTGACGCACGTTGTGCGCCGCACCGTGCATGTCAAGCTTGCATTTTCTACAACTAGAGCATGTAGCCATTGAACGGATACACTGTCTTGGATGAGCCGCCGAAAGAAAAAAAGACAAGTAATTCTGAAACTCTTACAATCTCGGGATAAGGCAAATATGTTGAAAAACTGCCACAGACCTAAAGGAATGCACTTCGCGGTAAGCGAGGAGTTCTCACCAGAGTACGAGAGATCAGGAGAAAACTGGAGTATAGTGCAAGCGCAAAGAAAGATGCCGGTGAGAAGGTGACTTTATCTATCAATCAACTGTACATAAAGAAAGAAGCGTTCACCTGGGACGACACGAAAATGACAAAGTACTGATCAAAGAACACGGAATCATCCTCCAACAACAAAAAAAGAAACTGGAAAATAAGCTACGTGCACGTAAACGTTCGTAGCACCCTTAAAAAACTAGAATCGGTAGAATTTCTACTGCTCGGACTTCACCCAGACTTCACTGGCCTGACCGACACCTGGTGAAAAACCAATGTCGTAAACGATAAAATAGCGCCCAGAAATTCCTCACCAAAACACAAAGACAGGCCAACGCGAGGCTGAGTATTGGCTATTAAGGTAAGTAAAGAAATCGGTTACACAGTTCTTCCTGATGTTGGTGGTTTAGAGTTTATTATGGTAGGGGGAACGTTTAGGACATGCGCCGTTACTGTGGGACGCCTCATTCGCTGCCCAGAAGGGACCGTCAGGTCTTGCAATAACTGCACGAATACATGCACTTAGCGAATTCACGTATAGGCTCGCGGCTGATATAATTGGGAGATTCTAATCTACTATATGCCAACTGGTAGACAATGCGGTTTTCTTCCACGTGCTCAGAAATAATGCTTGATGTTATGTTTTCTTTTTACCTCAATTGTCACCAAAGCGACTGGAATTGAAGAATCTTCTTTGAATGTTATAAATATAATATTTTTAACAGAATTTTTTTAAGATGGTGTGACAACTGGAATTCTTGACTGAATATCAGACCACAAACTCACCATATGCACCCTCCCCATTCAGGATAGGCCAGTTTACTCGCAGCCTAAAATATCTTTTCTGGACTTCAACTCCGCTGAGGCCCTTTGAGAGTAGACCACCTTGATTTCGAATTCTCCGGGGTCGAAGAACTACCAACCGACAGCGTTACTGATGTCAAAACGCTATGGCAGACATTCAAAGAAATAATTTTTCACTGCTTAGTTAACTCTACGTTTCGCATAAACTAAAAAAAAGTCGATGGATAACCCACGAGACAATACATGCTGAATGTAAGTAAAACAATTGAGAAAATCTTTGAAAGCAATGTCTTAAGCATCGGAGTAAAACAAACACACTGGCACACTTAATGACATGAAATTGAAAATAAAGGCGTAGCCAAAAAGAATTTCTGCATTAAGTAGTCTCGGGCTTTCTCTAAAGGTCTCCCAGAAAGTCGTTGAACTACTGTAGCCCCAAAAAGTTCGAAAAAAAGATAAAAACCAAAAGCAAAGATTTTGTCACTGCTCACTCGGTGAATGGTTACTTTAAATCCATTTTAGCTGTCGAGGACAATCATACCCCACATATAGATACCCACAATCTACGCTAGCTATATCCACTATCTATAAAAGAAGCTGGTTTGTTAATCCTTTTGCTGAACATTCACTAAAAAAAGAGTAACGGTCGGGGCAATATTCAAAACTCTTTCTTAAAAAGATATGCCGATCTTATAGCAAAATGTATGGGAATGATATTCAAGAAATCATCGTCAACAGTTACGCTACCGAAAGTTAGGAGTACGGCCAAAACTCTTTCCGTACCCAAAGAAGGCTTCTATGACACCGACTCAAATTTCAGACAATTTTTGTTAATTTGCACAGCAAGCAAGCTTCTTCACTACACTATTTTAAAGTACATAATTAAACACCGACAATATGAACATCCACTATCACCTTGCCAACACGGTTTTCGTCAGCTACTATCGACAATAAGTCAACTTGTAGTACTAACACATGATATATCTGTAAGCATAGACAACCAAAATCACGTTGAAGTAATATTCTTGTACATTTCAAAGGCATTATATCGGTTGACACACAATAGGCTAATAAAAAACCTAGAGCCAGTTATTAACGACAACTACATCATTCGCTCGACACAAAACTTCTTAGCCAACTGTTTTGTGTGCATAGAAGACAATGGCAAATTACCAAAATTAAACCATGTCCCAACCGGAGTTCTCCAGCATTGCGACCTGGCACCACACCCTGTCCCCAATGTTATTTGTGATTTATATGTATGATTGGCCACCCAGTATTACTGCCAACATTCGATTATTCTCTGACGATTGCGGGATATACCATAAACTAAACACCATATAAGATAAATTAACATTACAATGTGTAATAAACGCTGTTTTTACTGGTGTAGTGACAGGACAATGTCCCATAATGAAGAAAAATGCGCTCATTTATATATAACCCGAAGAAAAAAACAGGTACGAACACATTTACAACATACATAATACTCCTATTATCCGGGCGCCACAGCACAAATACTTGGGACTGATATTTGCGTAAGACTTCGGATGGGATGCCAACATATATACTATCGCATAGGCACCACTAAGAAGGTACAATTCTTAAGACGCCGCCTTAGATCAGTACCGCCAGAAACAAAGCAATCAGCCTACAACGCTTTTGTTAGATCCTTGCTGGAATACTCTAACATTATCTGGTTCCCGTAGGCTAGTGTAAACATAAATAAACTACAACGAATACCACGAAAAGCTGTGAGGTGCATTTATAATCGATACTTTAAAACTACTTCAGCAACGGCACTACTGAGGAACGCCTGTATCCTCACCCTACAGAAACTTTCGAAACTAGCCCTCTTAAAATTGTTATATTAACTCCTAAAAAATCAGAATCTTATACTTCAAGGTATCTCACGCCCATAGAAACTAGGCCCATGCGGCATAATCAGGCTTTAACTTTTGAAGAATACAATTATCGCACTGATTGCATTAAATACGGCTTCTTCCCACTAGCTGTAATAGAGTGGACCTGTATGCACTCGTCGATTTGTCGTAGCGTATGTAAGGAACAATTCTTACCGCTAGTTGAAAACTACCTACATGATGGAAATAAAATTTGCGCGGTAAGGACGGGACGAAAGAAGAGAACCACACCACACCGCGCAGACTAACAAACTCTGGTGATTCCACGCGCATATGTACTAGTATCAGGTAGACATATGCAACCAAGAAAATCTTAACATGCACAAATAAAATTACGAACAAAAATTATAAAAGCAACGCACACCTTCAACATGACACATGCTGTCTCAACCAGATTATACCCCATTAAGGAACGCAATTTTCTTGCTCAAAAGTTATATTGAAGCAACAGTAATGCAATCATCCCCCGCGCGCACAATTGCGTCACGCACCTTTGTTTTTTCGAAAAATGGAACACACCTGCATTCACGGCAATGAATGCCAAGATGCCCGATTATCGCGTTGCTGACATTATTTTTCTGCTCACGGACTATCACAATGCATCTGCCAGTTTGGGCGATATATATATATATATCTTTTTGCAGGGCAACGGAATCAACTACATCCCTCCCTCCGTGCAGGGAACGAGGTTACTTTGGTGCCTCGCGCGGAACCCATTGTCTTCTTTTCGAGTGCCATTGACCTGGCGATAAAGTTTTGCAAACCTGCCGACTAACGAAAGATTGCGTGATTCCTTACATCAACCAGCTGAGCCACAACCTCAAGGGTATTGTTCGACGTGCAGAGACAAATGCGGTTTCTTTTTCTGCGCCCGACAACCTTGCAAAGCTTTGTCGCCAGGTCCGCGGCACTCGAAAAGAAGAGAATAGGTGCGCACGAAGCACCAAAGTAAGTTCCTTGCCAGCACGAAGAGAGTGGTGTAATGGGTTTTGTTGCGCTGCAAAAAGGGATTTATCAGCCAAACTGAGAGATGTAATAATGATGAACTCCGTGACCACAGAAATAATTATTAATGCAGTAAGCGGGCATATTGGCATTCATTGCCATGGCTGTAAGTGTGTTCCACTTTTTGAAAAAAAAAACCAAGGTGCCCGCTAGAAGCCGTGACGCGCTCACCGCGGGAGATAATGGAGGCGCGCGAAATTGTGCGTGCGGGGGATGGTTGCATTAGTTTTGCTTCAATATCGCTGTTGGGCAAGGAAATCGCGTTTCTTCATGGTGTCTAAGCAGGTTGCGACAGCAGGAGTTATGGTGAAGATGTGCGTTTTTAGATGCAACGCATCTCATGCTCGCCCCTCAGCATTTTCTGCGTCTGTCCGGCGTTATCCGCACAGCTTCGCCTCTCCCCCTGCCCTCTCTTAAAAAGCGAACACTCTCTCCCAAACAGCTGCATGTTGGCGCCGCGCCCTCTCACTCCGTTGCTAGGCACTGGAGGGCGGCGCTGCGCATGTGCAGTACTCTCTCTCTCCGCGCTCTCCTCTCCTTCGCGCACTGTGAATATAAAGCGGCATGCCGCACTCCGACGGTGTCAATTGACGGTCGTCCGCGTTACGCTGGCACTCTCTCGCAGTACTCGACGATTGCTTGATGCAATTGTCGAAGCCTAACTGTGCACTTTACGGACCACAAGGCACTCATTCTCGTCTGCAATAAAGACCGTACCTGAGCATACGTGTACTGCATGTGCATTGCATGGTGAAAATGGAAAATAACGCCCACCTCTCCCTTCACGTGAGAATCCCTGCTATAGGCGTAATCAATACGATGGAAAACGCCAGTGGAACCCCCCCTGAGATGCGTTGCATCACACCAGGGTTCCCGCGAGGGGAGGCGGGCGTAATTTTTTTTTCAGAATATTTGTGTGTGATTTTAGTTGTGTATGTTAAACGTTTCTTGCTTCCACATGTCTACGGAATAGTAGTATATATGCGCGAGGACTCAACACAGTTTGATAATCTGCGCTGAGTCTTCCCGTCCTTGCAGCACAGATTTTGTTTCCATTATGTCAGACCAACTAGCCCATCAGAATGCTTTAATGTACCTACGTGAAGCGAGTTATTCAAAAGGACCCTGTGAAAATTGAACAGAGGGAACCAAAGTGTTATTTAGATGCGTCATTGTTTTCCTTTCTCTCTCTCTAGCTCATATCTGGTGTTCACTATTGCTGAGTAGTATTGTGACAAGAACATTCCACTAAAAGTGTACGGTTGCGTTTGTTCTTCAAGCTAGGCTGTAAAATACAATATCCAATTTCTGCCTTAGTTTTCCTGATGCATTGAAATTGCCTATGTTTTGTTGCTTTGTTACCATGAACTTGGTGACGCCTGATGCCAGCGATTTCTGATTTCAAATTTTTTCTTCCAGCCTTCGCTTAACATGTAGAAAATCTGACTCTATTTTTATGCCGTTGTGTTTCTTTGTACAAAAAAACCACGTTGTATTTTGTGAAACTGAAACGATTGTGTCGCTATACCTGCAAAAATTTCAAATGGTAATGGCGGTATGTTAAAATAAATCAATAAATAAAGACGATAGTTATTCCGGGCCTTCTCAAACCGGAATATTACGATGTCTGTCTGTGTCTGTCTGTCTGTCTGTCTGTCTGTCTGTCTGTCTGTCTGTCTGTCTGTCTGTCACTCGATTAGGCCTCGAAGCCAAAGTAAAACCAGATGCTTAGCGATTAAGGCCGGTGAAAGTGTTCATACTTGTCACAATGTTTATCCACAAGCAATTACGCATAATTAGGGCACTAGAATTATAGATACGATATATTCGCGTTGCCTCTTGAATAAAAATTCAGGGGAGCGTAATTTATTCCAAAAATATGCCGAGAAAAAACCAAAAGCGGTGGCCCGCGGCCTACGTGGCTGCATACTAAGAAGTCAAACAGCAATACTACATGAACGGTTCCACAACATAGTACGTGGAAGGCGCGTGGAGCGTGCCACAATTCACACGTACCTGTGTCGTACGCCAGCGCTTGCATCGAGTCATCCAGCGTGGAGCACTAGAACACGGCAAATGTTAATAGACTTGAGCAAACGTCTAGCTTGTTTATTTTGGGATGAGCGAGACGAAAGATGAACAGCACGAGAGGTGAGCGGAAAGGAGAATCGAGGCATTTACGTGGCCTGGATACCCGACGACTATCATCTTTAAACGACATTTGCAACCAATTCCGCAGATACCCGACCGATTTTCATTATTGAGGCCCATTGCATAAAGCTTGCTTTTCTGTCGTGCTTTTTTTGCGTCCGCGGTGCGCCCTCTCTGGATCACGGAAAGCTTTGCATTAAAATGAATAAATATTTTGTCAATTCTTGTGGCGTTTTTAGGTGGTAAACGTCCCTACTGTGCTCACGAAGGTGGTGCCACTTGCTCTATTGATTGTATGAAGTAAGTTGCTAACCATTTGTGCATACTTTAGGCCGTGAGATTCGTGAAGTACACTCATGACCTACAGGCTGGCTGCCTACCATATAAAAACTGAGGTTAAACGTCTCGCAACCGCTTAGCCGTGAAATGACGCTAGAACTAGCACTAACATCCTCTTTGCAATTTTATAGGTTTTGGCACGAACACTTCCAGCACAGTGTATATCAGGAAACACTAAAGTTTGACTTTGGGCTTGTTGGGTACACATAACTTCTTAGGAAACAGCGCTGTTTCTTAAGGTATCAGTAAAGACATTGCTCAGTATGCAGTTTAACAACGATCTCTTGTTATGAAGAAAAAACTTAAACCAAGGGCCCACATCTGTGTCGGATATATGTTTAATTCTTTTACGCAGTTGCTTGTGCTTAAGAGGTACAGAAAATGCCAAAACGTCACCCAATCTACATATGTCACCTGATGAAACAAAAAAACAAAAGCAATAATTGTATGTAGATGTTTCATCAGGATAAAAATGCGCTGAAAATTACTATACACCACAATGCAAAATTCACACATAGCGTGAGCTGTAGTCTATTTCGTCACGGCGCACATCTCCTCTGCGTTTCAGGAAGTCATCGCGTGAGGAACGGACCCACATCGCAGCGGGCTACCCCGCTGTTGTTATTCGGAGCACGTCACCGCTGCCGGCTACCGCGATGTTGCAAATGACATTTGAACCTCCCACGCTAGGCCACGTGGTTCCGATAAGCCACACCACAGAAGCAGTGAGCATGTTGTTGGAAATGGTGTTTGATCATCCCGCGCAAATACCAGGTGGTTTGGATTCGTGCTGTACAAAACAGCGTTTGGATTGCGAGTGCGAGGATGGCGCTCCTTATGCGGCGACGCGTGAAACCAGAGTAGAAGGAAGCAGTGCTAGAGATGACACCATACCGGTGCGCGTGCCGCCCTCCTCTTCATCCTTCACTAGAGGCTCCTATTTCATTTTTTTCAGCTATCGGTGTGGTGTTCGGTCACTAGGGTACGAGGACGCCTACAAGGTGAAGCCCGGGGAACGGCTACCAGAGGGCTGTGCTCTGGAATATTGTGATTTTATTCGCCGAAGCTACCGCTTCATATAAGACGGACCTTAGTGCAGCGCTGGAGAATATTTTCACCACGTAACGAATCGTTCATTCAAAACCGTCACACGGCCGTTTTCGCTTTTTGCCGCCAAGTAAATAGTACCCGTCGCGGAAGAAATTTAACCTGCGTTCTTTGCCAAAACATTACAAGAATTTATTTGCTTAGACCACATCTCCCACTGCAGTGGCTGGCCAAACATCGAATTTATTTCTTAGTGCTGATGTTTCGGCTACTATAAAAACTTTCAAGGACCACATCTCCCTAAGGCTCGCTGGTACACAGAAGATTCGTCCAAACAAAGCTGAGAAAATTGTTGGAGGAAAGATTTCTAGCGCATGGATATCGTGAGAACATTTCAGAGCTATCTTTAGTAAAATAAGGAGGTCCTTCCTTCTGATACGTCGCACACAACCACGTCATAATTCCAAAATTTATTTAGAAAAACTCCGAATGCTCTAGAAACCGCGCTTTCGTGTTGTTTCCTCTTAGGATTGGGTAGTTTCTGTATCGCGAACAGTCAGGGCAGTTTTAAGATTTACACTCTCCACGAAGTGCTCAGCCAAGTCTCGAAATTCTTTTTTTTCAGTTTTGACATAGCACAATATCCATCTCAATCAACAATTCAAATTTAGGGTTAACAAAAAGTGTTGCGTGTAGTTGTTGGCGAGAACAATTGTACTTGGGCTTCTTACTATAACTCAAAACAGTAACCGAAAATATTCTTAAACAATTTTTTTTCGACATATCCCTCATAACGAAGTGTCAAATTTAAGGTATTTTGTTTATAACTGAGCGTTGTGTCTTAAAATACACCACTTCGACAAAAAAATTACTTGCCCACCGTTTTATCGGAAACATATTGTGCAAAAGAAACGCTGGAAGAATTGTGCAATTTACTCGGGTTTTGTGGAAGCCTGGCAAATTTGTTCGAGTACAGAAAGGACGAAGACAATCACCACTGCTGTTTTCATGCCTAGACAAAGCGAGAAGAAAACTACCAGAAACGTTTGTGCCTTCAGGCGCAGAAAGAAAACTTCCTAGGAATACTTTATACAAGGATCCATGGTTTGTGCATTTTTAATTAAATAATGATTCAGCTGTAATACTTAACAATGCACAAAGCACTGACAAAACACTATCCGAAGAGACGGTATAAATAGATTGATGTGTTAACCAACCTTGAATATACAATTCATGAAATATAAAGTTCTTCCGCAACGCGTTTCTTTGAAATATAAGCACAATAACCAGTAATGTGTTACAAAATGTACAGTGCTTTTCTTCGTAGTTTTAAGGTTAGAGATAAACAGTTACCCGGAAGTAACCGAACATAAGTATGGTTGCTTTGCTATGAACAAACAAACAGCCGGTATTTAGAAGTGTGTTAGTGGAAGATAGGGATGGTGACGAAATGTGCCATATGATTATTAAACTTAGCATGAATCGCTTTGCCCTCTGGCCAATATACTCGAGGTTATCAAGGGAACACTTTTTGCCTAGATTGCTTTGGCACTGTCACAGAAAAGGTGACGGTTTATTTTTAAGCTGTTCATCGAGGAATATCTGGTAGCTATATGTGTGGTATTCATGAGTGCCTAAAGTTCCAAGTATAATTCCGTCAAGCACGGACCCTAGATAGAATGGAACGTTCGGTTTTGGAAGAAGTTAAAATAATCTGCGGTATTTAAACCTGCGGTATACTACTCAAGGTGCTGCGGGTAACAATTGTTGGAGCGGTCACTCTGCCTGAGATTATCGAAGTGTTTAGTTAAAATGCTTCTGTGTTAGGCTTCGACGCGTTGTGCGTACTCACGAGGGCAGTGTTTTGGCAGTCTGGCTTGAATATTAAAGAGTGCCTGATGATCAAGAATGTTCGCGCCTCTTAACGCATTGTCTAAAACTTCGGACGGTTACTTTTATTTTGTGGTGGCGGCGCGAAGTTCTACGCGGTTGGTTGTGAAAGGGGATTGTTTAGAACTAACTCTTTTAACATAAATTGCTTAGGAACATGAGATCCTTACTTTGGAGACCTCAGGCTGCTGCTTTTTAAATAGAGGTTGTGTTAAGTATACTTCAGTAACTAAGTCATCGTTATGCACAGTCAGTGTGGCGCATAACACTGACGACTCATCGTAAAATGCTATAGGAAATGGCTATTGAAGAATCAGCCTGATTATAATCGTCACTGCAAGATACAAGAGTGATATCGCCGCCTGGCAAGTGTACATGTAGTCCATAAAGCGTTTATAATATCCGGTTTTTAGACCACCATTAGCGAGAAAGTAGGTCTCAAACAAGCACAAAGTAATAATAGCGTAGCTCGGGCGATTGGCCGTGTACACCGATGTACCGCTTACCTAACGTTGTGATCCCTACCTAATTCTTAAATATTCACTTTTATATTATGTGGTAAGGGGTAAGTAATATTTGCCCTCTAAAGCTGTATCGATATCCAAATGGTTATACGGATATAGTACCGATTGGATGTCATCGGTATGCGTTGACGTTCACCGTAACTGAAACAACGTTCATGGTAACAAGGATGCCTCATCGGCGAATTTGAACAGAAAAGATAATATATTCATGGGCGTCTTAACCGCCAATGGAAATAGCAGACAGAATTTGTCTTATCGACCATACGGCAGGTACATTCCGATTAGGTTCCTAGTGCCAAAGCAATGGGAGGGCAAGAATTACCGTGCGTGTGGGTCTTCGTTAGAAGGTAGAAAGGACCTGCAATCAGGCATGAAAAGATGAGAAGTAATAATTACGCTTCACAACTTTGTGTGATGTGCAATCTTGATTTGAGTACTTGTAAGGATAGTACTAAAATGTGCAGTCGGATGTGTATTGAAACCTTCTTCAAGAGAGACATTGAGGAGTTTTCTCATAGCTTGTAAAGATAATTTTTATTTATCACGGCCTTATAAAAATTTAAATTGTGGTAGGGCAAAGTACTATGCTGTCATTAGTCACCACTTTTTTATTGTTTAGGTTTTCTTGGAATGAAAGTGTGCTTAAATGTGTTTTGCTGGCGGGAGGCTAGACAACAGGTCACTGTACTGCTTTAATGTAGAAATCTTGACATTTTTCAGGTTGGGCGGGAGGCGTTCAACTTTTGTAAAAAGGAAGTGGCCTGTGTGCACGATCACACCTATTTCGCTAAGAAAGTATTTATTTGCCTAAACGTTTCATAATAAATACTAAACTCATCAGTAACTACAGGTTCCGTTCCACCTGGGGGCCCAGATTAATGATAGTGATGATGGTTAAATTTTTATTGCGCAAGGCCAACTAGCGCAAAAAGCGCCAAATCAGTCGTTATGTATGGCGGTGAAGATGTATGCCCTAAAATCGCTTAGTAAGGACTAGAATAAAAACTGTTGAATGCAATGGTGGTGGCTAGTGTATAGGATTAGTTGTGATTACGCATGATAGGAAATTAGGTTTAAAAACATGATAACGGACAAAAACATAAAAACGCATTTGGCTACGCCCATGACATCGGCACCTAAAAAGAAGGATGGGTGGAGTAGAATGTGTTGTCTGTAGAGATAAGAAAGGTGTTTGTGTCGAAATGTGTGAAGTGCCTTGCATTGAAAGGGTATGTTGACTACGGATAGGGTCTCTCCACACCTGCTGCTCAGGGGTCTTGAAGATCCCGTGAGCAGATACGAGTAAATTGCGTGTGTGCGCCCTATCAGTTGCGTGTGTCAGTGATGTATGATCTTAAGTGTGGTTTAATTACGCGCAACTTGTCTATCTGTTCACTTCAGTGTGCTTGCAATGCTTTACGAAGTTTTTGTCTAATGAGTGGCGTCATGACAGTGTACGGTAGTGTTGTTATATCAACTGTGCATTGTAGCGCAGCACCGCAGGCATTTTGTCAGGAACGTCATTCCCGCGGATCCCACAGTGACCTGGCACCCAGCATATAGTTATATCAAGGTTTGTGGTACATGCTGGTTGAAAAGCCTTAAAAATAAAGTTAACTACATAGGTTTTAAACCACTTCTTAGAGGACAGCGCACCTAGAATGCTGAGGGAGTCTGTGTACACCATAAACTTTGGAATCTTGTGTTGAAAAATTTTATAAAAACTATTTGAATGCCGTATGCTTATTCCGTGAATATACAGTGAATGTACTGTTCGTGCACAGCAGAAGAGACAGTGGTAACAGTCTTTGAAGCATGACTATAAAATTCTGCAACAGGTATTTATATAGCAGAAACAAGAAATGCTGTAGCATCGCAATTCTTGGTGCCCTGTTCTGATCATGCTGCGGAAAAAACAGGTCACACTGCACAGGGCACAGATTCTATGGGGGTCTAAAATAAGTGATGGATGTCTTGTGAACGTCTAAAAAGGGGATCTTGAACTCAGAGGCTTCCTTCCTTACCCTAAGAAAAAAAAAGCAAGCAGATGAAAGGACGATTTAAAAACATTTGTTGTGAAGATGTAATATTATAGGCCTATTTCAAAGGGTGGTTTGCCGGGGCCATGATGTTCGAGGCATACAACAAGTAAATGTAAATCAGACTCGACGTAGAGGCTCTGGACTGGGCTAGTACGGAAAGCGCCAAACGCAAGGCGTAGCCCAGATGGAGCACTGGGTCGAGCATTTTTGGAGCCTTTTTGCTGCTGACCCGTAAACGACACTTTCATAGTCCAATTGAGATTCCACCACGCTTGTAAAAATACGTAACACGAGTAGCTTCTCAGTTCCAGAAGGCTTATGTGAGAACATTTTAAGATGTTTGATTGTTTTTAAGCATTTATGTTTAGGTTGTTGAAGGTAAGGAATGAATGTAAGTTTCAATCACACACTATACCTAAAACTTGTTTTTAACAGAAATTGAGAACCATTTAGAGTAATGTTTTTGTGCGGAGGATCCCAGGCTTCCTGGAGAAGACAACACAAGAGAGAGAACAAGACTTTATTGAGAATATCCGGCGTGCGGGTGCGGATCAGGCCACGCAGGGCTTCTCCGCACCCTATCTAGCTCGTGGCTATGTAGACCTCGAGGGTGGGCCTGCGTCGCGACGTCGGCTACTAGGTGAGTCCGCTCCCGCGGGAGGGTCCCCCGTTCGCTCTTGCCGGGCCAGGGCGTCCTCGAGCCGCTGGATGGCGAGCAGCTGCGCCGCAGAGTCGGGCGAGCTGATGTAGTCCACAATGTCTGGCGGTAGGGAGTCGGCTCGGCACCGTCTTGCTGCACTTCACATCCCACATGATGTGGGCTAGAGTTGCTGGTTCACGCGCACAAACACTGCACTGCACTTGCACATAGTATCCGGGGCACACGTGTCGGGCGAGGGCCGGCGTGAGCACCGTGCGGGTCTGTAGTTGTCGGAGAAGGACGCCTTCGCGTCTGCCCAGCCTCGGGTGAGGCGGAGGCAGCGCTCGGCGCCCCTCTCGGTACCACGACAGGATGTCGCCGTACGTGGTCAGCGGTTCCGCTTGGAGGCCGACGTCTCCCGCGGTCGAGGCGCAGGGGGGCGCCGCACGGTGCGCGAGCTCGCGTGCGACGGCGTCTGCTGTCCTCGTTGCGGTTGGCCGCTCCTCCGGCGATGGGTCCGACGTGTGCCGGGAACCATCTGATGTTGGTTGTGGTCGAACTTGCGCGTGGGGAGCAGGCGGGCTGCCGTTTCCCCGATGCTGCTTCTGGCGAAGTTGGTGATGGCCGAGCGGGAGTCGCTCAGGATGGTTGTGGTGTCGGGGTCGCTTCGTAGCGCCAGTGCGATGGCAGCCTCTTCTGCTTGCTCGGCGCCGGGGAGCGGAAGCTGCAGGCGTTCAGGATGCTTCCGTCCGTGGCGCGGATCACTACGGCCACGAAGGTGTGGGGGTCTGTCCGGGAGTTGGGCGACGTCCACGTATACCGCCGTGTTGTCTGTAGCGTACGTCTCCGCGAGTGCGCGGGTCTCTGGTTCGCCTTCGCTCCTTGTTGCGGTCCGGGTGGACGTTGCGCGGGAGCGGTGCGACGACCAGTTGTCTGGCAATGTCGTTGGGGTATCTTCCTGTGTTCGTGGGTGTCTTCCGAGAGCGGCTCCGTCCGTAGCGGGCGGAGGCCGGCCCGTTGCAGGATCAGGCGACCCGTTTTTGGTAGTACCGAGACGGGCGAGCTGCGCGGAGCGCTGGGCTTCGCACACCTCTTCCAGTGTGTTGTGTACGCCGAGGGGACGCAAGGGCCCGGTTGCTTGTGCTGTGGAGAAGTCCCAGTGCCGTCTTGTGGGACTTGCGGATGGCTGCGTTGATCTTGTCCCGCTCGTGCTGCAGCCATCGGTGAAACGCGCCGACGTACGAGACGTGGCTCATCACGAAAGACTGCAAGCAGTCGCAGGAGGTTGGGCTCTCGCATGCCATCGCGGCGTGTGGAAATCCTCCCTGATGAGACGGGTCGCGATGCCCATCCTCGTGAGTAATTTGTCCAGGGCCGTTTGGTTGGTGTTGCCCGAGTCGATGTGGAGGCCGAGCACTCTGAGGCTGCGGACGTGCGGTATGGTCGTGCCGTTCTCGGTGGCGGAGGGTGATGTTGCCGGCTTCGCGTTCGGCTTCCTTCCTGCGGTGGCCGGGGGGTGGCAGTAGTAAGCAGCTCCGACTTTTGCGGGGAGCACCGGAGGCCCGTGTTCTTCAGGCAGGCCTCGATTTCACAGATCGCCTCTTGCAGCGATTCCTCGATGTGGCCGTTGGTGCCGCGCGACACCCAGAGCGTGATGTCGTCGGCCGCGTAGATCGTGTGGTGGACGTGCGGCAGGCGGGGCGAGGCGCTCGGCCACCGGGATCATGACGATGTTGAACAGGGAAGGGAGAGATGACGGACCCTTGCGGTGTGCCGACGCTGCCCAGCTCCCTTTCGTCTAGTTGTAGGTGACCGACGTGGATGCATGCCGTCCTGTGGGACAGGAACGCTCGAATGTAGTTGTACGTTCGTTCTCCCAGCCCCAGTCGGTTGACTTGTGCCAGGATGGCGGAGTGGAGCACGTTGTCAAATGCGCTCTTGAGGTCGAGGCCGAGCACTGCCCTGCAGTCGGTTCTGCTGGGGGACTCGAGCAGGTCGTGTTGCAGGAGGAGCATGGCGTCTTGTGTGCTGAGCTTCGCTCGGAAGCCGAGCATCGTGGCCGGGTAGATGTTGTGCTCTTCGAGGTAGCTCTGCCAGCGGTTGTTGAGAACGTGCTCGAGCACCTTGCCCGCGCACGACGTCAGGGAGATCGGGCGCAGGTTCTCGATGCCGGGCGGCTTGTTGGGGCTTTGGTATGAGGATCGTTCGGGCCGTCTTCCATTGTTTGGGGAGCGAGCCCGAGCGCCAGCAGTCGTTATAGTACCGTGTGAGAGCCGTTATGGCAGTGTCGTTCAGGGTTCCGGAGAGCCTTGTTGTGTACGTTGTCCGGCCCGGCCGCCGACTTGCAGTTGAGGTCCTGCACCGCTCGGCGGACTTCCCACTCCTCGATGTCGCCGTCTAGCTCGGGGTTGGCCGCCCCTCGGTAGTCCAGATGCTCGACGCTCGAGGTGATGGGCAGGTACTGGTCGTTCACAGGCGCTTGCAGAGCTCCTCTGTGCCGAGGGTCTTAGACGCCGTGTGTAGTATCTGGGACAGGCGGTGTTGTTGGTAGGACTTGCTCTGGGTTTCGTCTTTGAGGTGGCGAAGCAGCTTCCATGTTCGCTCGCGTGGAGTTGTCCGTCGGCCTCGTTGCAGATCGCGTGCCACTGCTGGGTACAGAGCTGTCGGCTGTATTGCTCGATCTCGCGACCGAGGCGGGCGATTCCGCTTGCGTAAATTGCCGTGGTGCAGGTGTTCTGGTTTCTTCCATCGCCGCTGTAGGGACCGGCGCGCCCTCGATCATGTGTGCCAGGCGGGGGTCCATGCTCGGTATGGAGTCGTCCGTTTCGATCTCCGTGGGACTCGCTTCGTGGCGTCCACCAGGCAACGCGTCCATCGCTCGATGTCGTCGATGGTCGGTGCGATGTCTTGCTGACGGAAGGCATGCCAGTCCACCAGCTTGTGAGTGCGCTTGGCGGTAGAGGTTCCCGATACTCGCAGGGGGATCTCGACTTCGATAATGTAATGGTCACTGCCGAGGTTGTGGCCCGTGTTTCGCCAGCTCGTCGTTCTGCCGTCAGGCAGGGTGTACGAAGGCGAGGTCGGGATTGGTGTCTCGGGCGGTTGAGGTGCCGATGCGGGACGGCTGTAGCGGGTCAGTGACGAGCGGTGAATTCGGCTTCCACGGCTTCGTCGAGCAGGTCTCTGCCCTTGGCCCGTGGTGAGTCCGTACCCAAGCTCTTTGTGGTGGGCGTTGAAGTCGCCGGCGATGAGGATCGGGTGGCGCGAGGCTTTGTGCAGGGTCTTGTGGAACAGCGTTCGGAACCGACTGACTGCGGTGTTGCGGGTTACTGTACACGTTGATCATGTAGAGTGATTCTTGCGTCTTCTTGCCGACTACGATCTCGGTCGCGCATAGCTCGAGGGCCGGTGTCGTGATCGAGGAAGCGGTCGTTGCGGTATGTGGGTGATGCCCTTTCCGGACGAAGGTGCAGACTCCCTGCGCCGCGCCCTTGGTACTGGTGCGAGCGCTGGGAGGTGTAGCGTGCTTTCTGTAGCCCCGGTAGTAGTGTTGGCATACGTTCCATGTGTGTTCCTGAACCATGATGACGTCCGCGGAGAGTCCATGGTCTGTATGTGTTGCTGTAGGAGCGCCCTGCGGCACTGGAGGCCGTTAGCGTTCCAGTGCCATATCTTTAGTCTTGATTGGGCGGACCTGGTCATGGTGATTGTTGGGATACGAGTGGTTGTAGTTGACCGTGCTGGAGTTGGGGGCTCCCAGCTTCTCGTAAAGGAACTTGTTCGAGGCGGTCGAGTCGCGCGTTGGTCTCGTCGAGCCGCGCGTTGGATCTCATCGAGTCGAGCAGCGAGCTGGTCGATCTTGGCGTTCTGCGCGTCTAAGCGCTTGTCCATGCGTTTTCTCTATGCTGTCCACTCGTTTCCGAGAGACGGCGGAGTCGTACTGCGGAACTGACACCGCCCGGTGTGAGCGGTGGCGATAGCGAGCTGACTGACCGTGGAGAGCGCGGAGGGCGGTCCTCCTGATCGTGCTTCTTCTTCGATGTCTTCGTCTTCTTCTTCTATTGTAGTAACTTGTGCCGCCGGGGTAGCGGTGTGCTGTTGTGGTGGTTGGTGGGGCGCTTGAGCGGCGCTCGTTCGGATGACCGGCGCTCGGCTCGGCTTGGGCGATTGTTGCAGATGTTGCGGGGTGAGGGACGCCGGTTGTGGCTTTTCCCAAGCACCCATGGTGATGTCGTAGGCGTACGGGTGTCCTGTGATAAGGATCTCTTCCAATTGCTTAGTCAGCTTGGCGATCACGTCTTGCTGATCACGCACCATCTTCTCTAGCGTTTTGTATTCCTGCTGTCGCCGCGGCTGACGAGCGTGGACGAGCCGGTTGCTTGCTCCACCCCGGCAGCTGTACCTTGGCCCATGACGTGGCGTCGTGCGTCACCGGGCCTTCGTGACTTACTGCGGCGACCTATCGCGGCTCGCGCAGCGTGATGGATGGCGTTGTTTGTTCGCTCCCGGCAGTTCCGGGAACGCGTCCTTTCTGGAAAGTCTGACCTTCGGCGCCGGCGGCGGAGGAGGTCGGGCTTTTCCATTGCAGGCAGCAGTCTTGGTTTCCCATTGGCGCTTCTTCACTTGGAAGGGCACCTTGAAACGATTCTTGCAGTGTCTGTCGCCGGTGGGGGTGGCGACCGCCGCACAGCTTACAGTGCGGCTTACATTCCTCTTCGTGGTTCTGGCCTGGGTTGGTCTTGCCGCAGGCGAAACACAAGTTCAGGGTTGGGCGTAGGGCACACGTCCTTACGGTGGCCGACCTGTCCACATGTCTTGCAGACTTCTCTGTGCTGTTTGTAGATGGTGCAGCGAATGATGACGCCGGCGTACTTCACGTACATGGGCACCTTGTTTTCCCTGGAACAGTACGACGACAGCCTCGACGAGCCGATGCGGTGCTCGTCGATGACTGTTGGGTGTGTAGTTGGTTATTGATGTAGCGGCGAAAATGTCTTCTTGGGTGTCTTCGCAGTGAAATGTTTCCGAATGACTCCTTGAACGGTAAATTGTCTGGTGCTGTCGTGTAATGCGAAGACTGTCGAACACTTGCGTGCCGAGGGTGAATGCTTCGAATGGTCGAGTAGCGTCTGTGCCTCTCGCGTCGTTCGGCGTGCTCACGACGAGCGATGTTCTGGGCGACGGTTGGGACATTGCAGTGTCTCTTCGGTGAAAGCTTGCGGTTCCATGCCCGCCCGCCAGTGCAATAGCTCGCATGAGGTCGGTGGGCCGTCGTCTTTCCAACAATGAGTTCGCCGCGGGGGCGGATCACAATCTTGAATTCGTCGCGGGCCGTGTCGCGTGGCATGCGGGCGGCCTTGTCGATGGTAGCATTCACTTTTCGGGCAAACTGGGCCCGTGTAGGAGCGGGAGTCAGCCTACCTTGGCTGGCAGGGCTTGCCGGAGACGAGTGCTGACGTGGCTCTCCGGTGCCGGCGGGTGATCGTCGGCCGCGCTGGGTTGCGAGGATCCAGCCGGCCTGGGCGTTCGGGGTGCCGTCGTCTTCGTCGGACCCGTGAACGGTGATCGTCGTCCGCCCGTCTCGGAAGCCCAGCGCGGGGCCAGACTCCAAATCGGTGGTCGTATTCATCGCAGAGTGTGAGGTCGTGGTCGTCATCGCCGTCGGAGCGGAGCGAGCGGCGGGGCTCGGCGGCCCGAAGTCGTGCTAGGCCTCGTTAGGCTGAGATCTCCTTGTTGCGTTGCAGTCATGCAACACCCATGCTAGAGAAGTCTCTCTATTAGACGAGAAAACCGAGATGCAAACCTTATGTAAGCCTGATATATAAACATTACGTAAACCTCTTACCCTGCGCAATTATATAGTGATGCAGCCAGAACGGGTGTCTCGTCTGCTACTAAACGCGCTGAGGCTGAGGTTAGCCGAAGCCAGGGCCCAGTGGTGCGCGCCGCCGATGGTTGCGTACATGCGTATGTCTTTTATAAATTATTTACAACATTGTATACCAAAATGAAATTATCGCAGCTGCTGCGCTCAAAATACGGAATAAGAGAAGCGTAGTAGTCGGACATTTATTTTTTTTTCAAACCGAACACCGGGTTAGAGTGCTCTACACTATAACACTTCTCAAGTTGTTATCTGTGAATACGAATATACAGTTGACGAGGTCTATTTTGGAATGACCATTCCCATCTAGTTGACCAAATTGAACACATTCGAAATCTTTCTGTTCGTTTCATCTTTTCGGATTATTCACGTCATACCGGCCACCGTCACGGCCCTCAAACTTCGCGCACTAATCATATCACATCGGTGTAAACTATCACTTTATCATTGTTTAATAAACTGTACCATCACCCTTCACTCCGTGCAGTTTTCTTTGCTTCTTCACCGGCCATTTTTCCCCAACGGGACCGTGCCTGAAGGTGACGCGTGTAAAATGCCACACTCGTAGCTAAACAAATTTTTGTTTGCAGATAAAGAGAATGATGTGGTTGTCGTAAGCACCCGTGAACGCCCTGGAAAATTCAAACTGCTTGCTGTAAATTTCAGTCCCGCAAACAAGGAGATTTTAAAGTGATAACCGTCTGTAACAATGAGCGACATGGCCAAAGAAATTCCTCATCAGTACCTTCCCCCCCCTCTCACGCCCTCCTCAATTAGGTATATCGCGAAGGAAAGAGCACACAGTACGAAAATTGGAATGTATTTTACGCAAAAAGCATTTGCGCCGTAAAAATGACGTAACAACGTATAGCAGTTTTCAAGCTTACGGAGTTGCTGTTATCGCGCACGCACTTTAGAAGCCACCTCTTCTCTCTATGGTGGACGCAGCAAGCCGAGCATCGTGGACAACATGCTGGCCATGATGGAGACGTACGCCACCAACCTGGAGGCGCTGGTCGACCAGCGCACCGACCAACTGGCGCAAGAGAAGCGCCGAGCCGACGCCCTGCTCTACGAGATGCTGCCCAGGTAAACCAAGGGTGAAAGAAAGGCCACTATACTTGGTTACAACTCAGGAACGGCACCACCTCATGTAGTGTATCACTCCGCCAAAGCGCCGGACCCGTGACGTCAGTGCGCGCGCGTTTTGAAAGGGGTTTGCTATGAATGCGTGATATCGTCTGCCTTGTCTCACGCAGTTTGTTTGTCGTCACTGGAGTTGTTTATAAGCATATTAAGTCCAAAAAATCACGGGACCGGCTCACACCATGTTCAAAATATTCCCAGTAACGCCCTACTTGCGCCGCGCGGAGAAACATCCGGCTACGGTGATAAGGCACAGCGGCAGCTACCGGTGCCGTTCTTAGTTGTCACCGAGTATAGCAATAGTGCTGCGTACGTTGCGTGCGCAGCGTACCGTGTTTTCTCTCCTATTCTTCGCCCTGTTAAAAACGCTAAGTTTTATAACGTATCTCAGGCCGAATAATCCACCCTCGACGGCAGTGCCCGGACTAGTTTACCCTCGATGGCAGTGTCAAGGGCAGCGGCGTGAGGCACCTGACACCCTGGGAGGGAGGCGTGCACCGGAGTCCCTACGATTTAGATTAGTGTCACTAAGTAAACGCTAATTTATTAAAAGCTAGCTTAAGTAAAGCGTAGCTTATTCAGTGGCTCTGGATTAAATTTAATGCAGGGCTTGAATTTTTTGATGGCTGGGGAAGACACGCAACCTCAGCTCGATGGTTACGATGTTACAACCGTAATGCCTGTGGTTGTGGTGACGGCGATCGCATGGTGGTTTCTTCAGCGGTAGTTGTGGAAGCATTAGGGATAGTGGCGAATTTCCGGAGGTATAATGAACGTGCGCATTGCCCTCGCTTCAAATAAAGCGAGCCTAATTGTGCACGGCTGCACATCACGCTTCACTGCATGGCATGCATGTGCTCGAAGAAGCCGAACGTTGACAGTTACTCACGAGGATCGGGGCACCGCAAAAATTGCTCGAACACGACACAAAAGAAAGGCGGAAACATCGTAGCTATGATTCATCAAAGCATCTGCATAAATGCTAAAATCCCGCGTTTTTTAACAGCGACGCTGTTTAGCAAATTGTAAGTTTTCGGGTCCGCAGTTAAAAGTACCAAGAAATTGCCAAGAGCGCGCACGTGAGCACGGGCCGCGCGGCGACAGCTCGGCAGTTAACACAACCAAGAAAAGTCTACCGCTCGCGTGTGCGTGCCTCGCGGCGGCCGCCCAGCGTCCCCGGCGCACTTTTGTCAAGCCAAGCATACCCACTTAGGGAGACTGGACAAGATTGGCCAGAAAAAAACTCCACCGCTCGCCGTAATCATGGGAACACTTGCTCAGAACGAGAAAGACTGCAGCGCTCGCCGTAACCGGGGGAACTTTTGCTCGGAACGAGAAAGACTTGTGCACGTCATAGAGTACGTACGCCCCTCCAGGGTGATGTCCAATGAATATCACTTCCAAAAAAATGAAGGAAGCTCACTCTTATAGCAACAATGGTGGAGTAAAGGTCATTGCGGCAGCGCAGAAGAAGCAAATCGGCTGCAGTCGTGGACTTTGACCGTTGTGAAGCCCGGGAAGGTTGCGTACAGCTTCGTGACCTTAAAATTTTGAGTTAGTGTGAGCTTGCTACATTCCTTTTTTTTTTTTCTTTTCTTGTAGGGTTTACGGGTTTCTGCTTCCCTCTCGGCTTTACACAGCCTTAACGAGGTTACAGTGGCGGACTACGACTTTATAACCGCAAGTTAACGGTGACACACGCTGGTATAACAGCATTAACGGCAAACTGAGGTAGCTGTGACAGGGACGGGCTGTTTGGAAAGCAGCAGCTGCTCAACCCCCTCCGTTTGTTGTCATATACCCGCCGGAGGAAATAAATGTAGCAAATAAAATGGAGACACAAATCAAAGCAGCCTTTCTTTTTTTTTTGAGTTTGAATTTTTTTTTAATTTGAATTTTTATTATTCCAACGGTGTGAAATACATACAAGTTAGTATACAGACAAGGGTCCCAAAGTCAACAGACTGCAACGGGACTTTCCTGTGTAATTTCTGTTATACGTTATACGAAACATCTGTTACATGTTTTACGCAGCTCGCCTCTGTTGTGTGTTATGTCTTGCCGTTATACTCGGCAAAAATTCAAGTACGTTATTTTCCTGCATCGTATACATCCACGAAGTCGCCTACGTTAGCTGTTGTGACGCTGTTCTAGAGTTCACTTTCGAAAGAAAACTTAACTTTTTCTTTACGTTTTCGCTAATGCGAAATCATTATATGGCAATTCAGTCAAAAAGCCGGCGTAGCCGTCGTCTGCACCAACGAAACGCTGCCTAAATTCTGAATGGCTGCGAAAGCACGTGCGTCACAAATCAGGAAGAAAGAAACGACTTCTATGATAGATAAAAGGGTGAGATAAAATAACAGTAATAATAGTTATAATAAAAACAAGCTAGGAATAGTAATTAAGATCGAATGCGGAAAGGGGTGCGTAAGGACGGGCGAGGAGTAATGTAAAGAGAAACGAACTTGCAGAAGCTGTATAGTCGGTGAAAAAAAAGTCTAACGCCCCTTTCTTGAAGATGGTTTAAACGCGAATCTTTCTCCGGTGCAAACGAAAAGTCCACAATCCAATCAGCCAGAGTCCAAATCTACGACAACGCTGAGCTAACCGTATGTGATGTTACGATTTTGTATCTATCAGTTCGTGGCTGGGTCTTCTGAGCGTGCTTATTCGGTTACGCTAGCGTTGCCGTTGATCTGGGCTTTGGCTGATTAGATTGCAGACTTTGCGTTTGTACCGGAGAAAGATTCTCGTTTCAATCATCATAATCATCGTCATGTACCCTTTGTGGAAACGTACTCTGTAAAGTTGGCTTTTCTGCAGTGCGTTCTGACGCAACTACATCGCCATCATTGAGGCGTAGGGAGCTTCGCTTTAAAAGTGCCCTAAGTGCAGTTGGACTGCCGACGCTCTCTTTTCGTTAACAAAATTTCCAAACGAAAAGAACGAATTCTTGGTTTGAAACATGGTTTCCAAGGTTAAAAATGTGCCTCGCTATGTCGACGTGATGACTCTCAAACAACGAAACAACTTTCAATTTTTAAAGCGAAACTTTCTATGCGCCACTGATAGCGTCGTTCGTCCGAGTAAGAGGCAATACAGTAAAGCCAACTTTAAACGCACTGCAGGAAAGCGGCTATGATCACGATATACACTGCAGGAAAGCCACCTTTAAGCACGCTGCAAGAAAGCGATGATGACGATGAAATACACTGCAGGAAAGCTATCTTTAATCACACTACAGGAAAGTGATGATGATGATGCAATTCATTCTCTAAACATGGTTGGACTTTGGTTCGGACTTCGGTGGTGTAGGGTTGGACGTTGGCTTTTTGGATTTTGGATTTGGATTGTGGATTTTCGGCTTTGGGAGAGTGGATTTTGGACTTGACTCTTTTTGCGTGGGGGGAAGCAGAGTTACTCAATATTGACAGTTGCGAAACTCCGCTTCAGAATCCGGGCGGCGCTAGCACCCCCACTCCGTGGAAGCTGAGGGGCAAGTCGACGCGCGCGGCACCTAGGAGATAAAAACGGAACTTCGCTAAACTATTATTATTCAAAATTCTTCTGTAAAATAAAGATTGCTTTCTAAATTAAAACACAATAACCACGTAAAATTTACTTGTGTTTTTGCGGCTTTTCTTTTTATGACTTACGGCAGCAGCCGCAAGCACTTGAGTACTGCTTCAACGTCCTCCCGACAGACGACAGGCTAGTCAACTTGCCCCCCGTGCTTGCCCCGGCGCAGGGGGGCAACCGAAGACCGGCTTTCGATACATGGGGCCTATGGGGAGTTTCGCAACTGTCTATATCCAGTAACTCTGGGAGGAAGTTTCGCGTTTTAATCATGTTTCTCCTGAGAAAGGGGCTTTGATTTTTCCTGCACGACTGATCGGACGCCATGGCGGACCGTGGCGGACCAGCTGAAGCGTGGCAGGAGGGTCGAGGCGGAGAGCTTCGACTCCGTCACCATCTACTTCAGCGACATCGTGGGCTTCACCCGGCTGTCGGCTCAGAGCACTGCCATGGAGGTTAGTGGTTTGCGTTGTCAGTGCTATACTAGGGTACAACTAGGGTACAACTAGGGTACAACTTAAACTAGGGTACAACTAGGGTACATGCTAGGGTACAACTTAAAAACGGCAACGGAAGTTGCCGCTCTGCCTCATCAGCGCAGCCGGATGTTATTGGGAGTATCCGGATGTTATTGGGGGTATTTTGAACATGGCACGAGCCGTTTACGTGATTTTTGGACTTTAAAACGCTTACTAACTACTGCAGCAACGACAAACTACGCGAGGAAAGGCAGACGATATCACGCATTCATGACAGTGCCCTTTCAAAACACGCGCGCCCGTTGACATCCGGGTCCGTCGCTAGGCGGAGTGACACCGTACTAGTGCTATTGCCGTTCTTAACTTGTTCCCATGTATAGTCACGTTTTAACGCTGACAGATTTGATTGAGGAGGCCCGCGGGAATATATTCCAGAGACGTCCGTGAGGCAATTGTCAGATGAATGTGTAAGCATGCAGCTCCGCTGTATACACCGAGCGCCTTCAAAGTCGTCTTCACTAATACACTCCAGTGCATTGCTGGCAGGTCATCCTTATGGTGAGTACGAGAAGTCGTACACGAGAGTATAACGGCCCTAGGGTGTTTAATAAGTACTTTTATAAGACCCCATGTTTCTTACAAAGCGCTGTACACCGATCTCCTTTATAGTCGTCTTCACTGCTCTACGCACAGGCATCGCTGGAAAGACGTCTTTTAGGGCAATATAAACAATTTGAATCTAAGCATAAAAAC
>CM023455.1:147775844-147875844 GCA_013339765.2 Haemaphysalis longicornis
TTTGCAGAAGCCTCTGTCAACATTACATTTGCGGACCTTATTTTATTTCAATTTCAGCGCAAAGTGGCGGAATTTTACAGAAAGTAATCCACGCCACTGCTCTGCTTTCCGCATTGATGTTGAAAACCTCCCCTCCACGTGAACTAGTTTTGGTGTCTGTGAAACAATGCATCACCGTCTACAACCATGAGGTTAAATTTATGCAAAGTTGCGGAATTTCAGTGGAATCGTTCTTGGAGATGCTGCGTTTCTACTTAGAATCAACTATTGTAGGTTTGGGTGTAACAGTGTTTATGTGCAGAGATCTGGAATGCGTATTGCTCCCCTTGTTAGTGACATTTTTTGGCTCATGTTGACCGTGTATTGGAAAGAGACTTGGAGTGTCTGGCACTAAAAACGTTCAGGTTTGTTGATAACTACCTAGTATTTTGCAAGGACTAAGACCATACAAAAAATGATAGACATTTTGAGAGCATTCAAACGTTGTGCGTTCGGGCAGACGTTTACGTGCGGACCGCTAAAAGAAAGAACAATCCAGTTTTTAACTTGTTAAATTCGAGCCAGAATTATGTATACTGGCTATACAGTCGGCGATCGAAGACGCGTCTACTGAATTCTTCATTCGCACATTCGAAGATTGTGAAATGTGGGATTGTTTTCAACTGCTTCAGTCGGCCATTTTTATGTCTTGTTTTCACCTAATTGAATATAGCTTTAGTGCACAGTTAGGCACACTCAGAAATGCTGGCTACTTTGAACGAGTCGTTGGGTCGGCCTGGCGTAAGTTGTTGCATTTGGTAAAGAAACACTTGTCCCCTGCATGTAATCTTGTCAAAGAAAATAAGGAGAAGATCGTTGTAATTGCGTACTTGCACAATGTTTCATACCGTTTAGAAAAAATTTTTGAGCAGGGACAACGTCAAGTGTAGTTTTCGGCGATAAATAAGTTGAACCGCATCGGTACTGCAATTGAAAAGGGTATCAGTAGATCGGGCCCAGCAAAGAGCTCAGGTGTCAAACATATAAAACGGTTTGTTGTTTGCAGAACAAACGTGGTTTATTGCATTCCTCTCAAATGTGGTCGCTTTTATGTGGCCAAACCGGCCGCTGCCTAAATGTTCGTTTGCGGGAGCATGACACTTCACTTAAGGGAGTGCTTTCAGGCCATCTGTCTACCCATTGCAATGATTCTGGTTGTACGCCTTTCCAACGTCATACAACAGTACTGTTCCGGAATTGTGATCAAAAAGCGAGGAAACTAGTGGAAGCGGATAAAATGCGAAAAATGTCTAACTCGTGTGTTAGCGCTCCGTCTTTGTAGCTTTTACATGCAGAATTCGCATATATGGATGAGTGTGGTACATGAGAACGTGCGCCTTTTGCAGTTTCTTTTAATGCGTTTATATGGCTTTATATTTCTCTGTTCATAAATAATTTATGTTTTGGTTCAGCGCTTGTGTAGTGTTTTCTCCCCTTTGTAGTACTATTTGTGCGCTGCGAAGATGAAAGGAGGTAAAGTGTATTACTCGTTTGATGCGTGGTTGCTTTGGTGCGTCGGGATAAAGAATTTTTTCTAGTAACAGTTGGCAGCAGTCGAGACTGACATGAACCTGAAATCACTAGAAAGCCGCCACTCCTAGAGTTCGTAGAAACGTTGGGGTTAACCTTAGGTGAAGAGAAAAGAATGCAAGAAATCATCAAGGCGATCGAAGTAATGGTGGCAGACGATGATGAGCTCTCAGAGTGTTTGGAGCCTATGAAAGAACAGCAGCAGGATGAGAAAAATAAATCAGAGGGCGAGTTATAGAGAATGAATGCAACAAGGGAAGCACAGCATCGTGCAACGGAGCCAGAGATGAAGTGGCTCAAACTTGAAATACTCAAAGCCCGAAGCAATAATGGGGTCGGGGAGGCCGCTAGTGGAGGCGAGTAAAGCTTTCGCTGATTATGAAAGACCGCATGCAACTGTTTAAGGTGGGAGAAGATGTGGGTTTATTTTTGGTTAATTTTGAACGCATGTGGGACAATTGGCTACAACGCCTACTTACTTCGTTACCGAGTGAAGCCGCCAAAGTGGTAGCTCTCTTGGCTAGAGAAGAGGCAGAAGGTGGCGAAAGGATAAAGCGTGTCTTCTAAAAAACTACAGGTTGTCAGTGGAGGCAACAGGAAGGGGTTTCGGGAATGTGAAAGAGGAAGAAACGAGTCATACTCAAGGTTCGCATATAAACTGATGGCGAATTTTTAAAAGCGGCTAAAGAAGGAGGGCGTGTTGGGCCACCAGGATAAGGTCTGTAATGCCTCGGTTTTTAACAGTTCTACCGCCCGCTCCCCAGAAGCATGCGTAGCTGGCTAATGGACACATAAAATGTCACAACGGTGACAGGAGCGGCCGAGTTCGCTGCCGAGTTCTTGCCGCGTCATGCTAGTGAAATCAGGCAGGGTCCCAAGCGGCTTTAAAACCCATATGGCAAAGAGACAGCGTCTCCCGAGATGCCCAGGGCGCTTGCAAGAAGATTCGAAGCACAGTGACGGTGAGAAAGCGGAGACTACGGAGGACCAGGCAAAGCAGCAGAAAAAGGTTTTCGAGAAGAGGCTGCCACTGACTTGCTTTAATTTTCACCAGTCGGTTCACGTAGCAGCCGGGTGTGGGAAATTTCCCGGAATAGCTTTTCTGGTAGCCGGGGAAGGCAATGTGTATGGGAAGCTGCTAGAACCGTACAATCAGGATATGACGGTGAACGGTAAGTCCTGCCTAGTACACGTGATTCCGCGTCAACGTTGGGCTACCAGAAGAAGGTCTGAAATGCCACGGTTTTTAACAGTTCTACCGCCCGCTCCCCAGAAGCATGCGTGCTGGTAATGGACACATACAACGTCACACACGTGACAGGAGCGGCCGAGTTCGCTGACGAGTTCTTGCCGCGTCATGCTAGTGAAATCAGCCAGGTCCCAAGCGGCTTTCAAACCCATATGCAAAGAGACAGCGTCTGCTGAGATGCCCAGGGCGCTTGCAAGAAAGATTTGAAGCACAGTGACGGTGAGTAAGCGGAGACACAGAGGACCAGGCAAAGCACCAGAAAACGTTTTCAAGAAGAGGCTGCCACTGCCTTGCTTTAATTTTCACCAGTCGGTTCAGGTAGCAGCCGGGTGTGGGAATCCAGGAATAGCTTTTCTGGTAGCCGGTGAAGGCATGTGCATGGGAAGCTGCGAGAACCGTACATTCAGGAGATGACGGTGAACGGCAAATCCTGCCTAGTACTCCGTGATTCCGCGTCAACGATGGATGTGGTGCATCATCTTACGTAGCACCAGAGCAGATTTCAGGCGAGTGTGCATGGATCAGGCAGGTGGTTGAGGCAAACAGCGTGCGTCTTCCGATCGCGCGAATACGTATCGAGGGTCCATTCGGACACTTGACACGGAGGCTGCTGTGTCGCCTAGTTTGCCACCCGAATATCCGTACCTATTTTCAAACCGTTCGGATGAAATGTTGCGTCAAAGGGCTTGAAATTTGGAGTAGTAGTCCAAGCGCTGACATGCTCAAAAGCTCGGGAGTTGGCGGCGAGAGCGCCCAGTTCAGACGAGGTGGCACCCCACAGTCAGGCGTGGGGAGAGCAGCACTCCAAGCGTAGAGGCGCCCCCGCCTCCCCACGAGAATTGAGGTGACATCGCAAGACTCTAAACTTAAAGGAAACCCCTGCAGACGAGGAACAGTTTTCGACTTAGGTGAGGTGTTTGTCCGACCCACTTCCCAGAGTTTGCAGAGTTGTTAGGAGATCACAGGGCTGCCCTAATGCTGAACAAAGGCGAGCCGCCTCGGTTGAAAACAATCAGTTGGGCGGCAGTGAGGGAGTTTCAAAGGAAAAGGTTCTTTTTCCGGAAGGGAATGGTATACTGTACCTTAAGTGCAGGGACAAGAAGGGAGTACAGTTTGATGAGGTTGTTGTGCCAGAGGCTTATCGTGCGAGCCCCTCCTGACAGGTTCACAGCATCGTGATTATTAAAGGGACCGACGGCCTACAGAAGTCGAGGTAGCTGCGTTCACGATTTTCCGCAGCCCCGTACTAAGACAAACATCCGGTTTTTTTTGGGGTGTAGCAAGCTATTACAGGCGATACATTCACATATATTCTCACATGGTTGCAGACAATGTCTACTAAGAACGGCAGCCTCCTGCGCTGGAACCTCGCTTTGCAGCCGTACTCATTTGAGGTCCGTTACAGAAAGGGAAGCTCAATGGCAACGCTGATAGCCTTAGCAGCTTCCGTTAGTGTAGAATGGCCTCGAGGAAAGTGGTTTTATTTTATGAACAATTTTTATATTCCCAATATTCTGTTCTCCAGTTGGTATCATTGTGAGTTCCTTTGTTGATGTGTTTTGCATAGCAAATTTTTTTGAGCAGTTCGCACTCTTCGCTGAGTGTTATAACGTTAAGTGGATTTCTACTCAGTGTGTTTTTTTATGTACGAGGCAGCCTTGGTGGTCTTTCAGGAGATTGTCCTTGTCCTCTGGTGGTCTTTTAGAAGATTGGCCCTCTTGCTTTTTAGTTGCGTTTTAGATGCGCAGCTTCCCTTGCTCGGGGTGCCCTTGCGGTCGGGGATGCCACTTGTGCCTCGTCCGGAGCGCCTCTGATGATGAGTGTGGCAGGATGCCGCTAGGAATTGGCCACCCAAAAATTTATCATGAGATAGCTTCGCCCTAAACCACCGGTGTCATCTTCCCGTAGGGAAACCGCTGAAGAAGAAGGAGAAGAAGACAAAGCTGCGAAGAGGAGGGCGTGTACGTTGCTCTGATCCAGCGCACCAACGTCAACAACCTTTACCTCACCAATGCTAACGGAGACTAGCGATTCTACCACAGAGACGACAACATCAACAAGCACATGGTGGACGAGTTTCGGCGCCTCGAGAACCACCGCCTACTCACCGTCACACGACAGTACTTGCGTGCCTTTGCTACCGCTGTGGTCCCGGACGCGGAATTCTCTCTGGCGCTACTAAGCACGAGATCACTAAATATAACGGCAACACAATGGAGGCAAACGGAACTCACATGATGCTTTGTATTCTTATCAGGGTTCCCCACGGAAGATGGTGTAAGTTTTTGGTGTTTTGCGGGGCGGGCAACATTCTGGAAGGACTGATTGAGGGGTTTGTGTGCCGGCCCGAAGTCTTTACCTGGGACAAGACTCACTCCTACATGGGCTGGATACCAATGTTGTCTGGGTCTTCCCACCTGCCGGAGATGTTCTTACGATCGGCGTATTGGCATTGCGACAACCGTCTGCAATATTATCAGGTATAATCACCCAATCCTCACATTGTCCGGTTTTCCCGGTGCCCCCTCATCGCCGGGGATTGACGAGAATTTGTGCGCAAGGACGCGGGGGTGACTGACTCTACTGCTGGACAGAAGCCGCTTTCCGGTGCTTAAAGTCAAACTAACCGCACGCCGGCAAGGCAAGTCACAATGAGTGCGATGGTTGCGGGGAGGGATGGACAAAGGCGCGGAGCATTTCTCTTTTGGCGGCAATCTTTAGCTGCGAGCCGCGCATCGTTGGTCCGCTTTGTTGTGCCTCTTCCACGCCGCTATTCAAAGAGCGTTCCACGCCGGATTACCGACCGGGTCCAGGCATCCTCCGGTCGCTTCAACCTGGGATGATCCTAACGGCTTCGACCTTAGAAAGGTTCCACCACCTATATCAAATGCACGCTGACCTGTGCAAGAAGAAAAGTGCCTTTTCTTTCGGAGTGTGTGGACGTCAATGTCGGTGCCATGAATTTTCGTGTTTGCTGCGTTCCGAAAGCAGCGGGAGAAAGGGTGAAAGGGGGCGGACCAACTTGGTTATTTATTCTCGCACGCACAGGAGTGCCGGAACTCGGTTCACTCACTCAGTCGCTAAGTAAATATCTGTGTATCAGGTTTCTTCACCACACTCACCCCCAATGTTTGCCCGACTCCAAACCAACGGACTCGATCAGCGGTCCCGCTACCAGATCGGAAACAATACCCTTCCTTCTTAAGAAAGGCAATTGTACATGCACCCAAATATAAAAATGGCGACTACAACGTCCTAAAAACTACAGGGTCATTTCTGTACTCAGTACTATCAGCACGTTTTATGAAACATCTAACGCTAAACGAGTTTTAGCATTCGTGATAAAATACTACATATTAGCATCCCGCAGCATGCCTTTTGTTCCTTAAGATCCATCTTGCACGGCTGTCACAATCGCTACATAAATAATAAACACTACTTTGCATGTCGGCAAACATATTCCTGGATTACTTTGGAATTAAAAAAAAAAGCCTTCGATGCGGTTGACCCCGGTATACTTTTTCAAAAGCTAAATCGGTATGGTTATTTATGTCCCTTTTAAATTACTTTCACAGCTAGCTGCAAAGATGTGCGTATGGGAGTAAATAAAAATTAAGTTAGTCAAATCCTACCGCTAGCGCATACAATAGTGCAGGGCATTATTTTCGAGCCAATTTTCTTCGCACATATACGTGAGCGATTAGCCCTATTCGATAGATGAAGGCCACGGCGTAATTTGCAAAAATGACACCGTGGTTGCAGTGCCAAGGCCAGCGACTGAGAGATTAGAACAAATTGGCAATAGGCAACTCAGGGAAATTGAATAATCATCAACCTTCAGACTAACCCTTAATGTAAACAGACTAACCCTCAATTTAAACAAAGCCGACTATGTCATCTTCTCCTCATCTGCCAAACCAGTTAATAACTCAAGCATGTTAAATATAGGCAGGGCAGAAATTTAAATAGTTAAGACAAATAAATATCTCAGGGTCACGCTAGATGCCTCCCGCCACCATACAGAGGAGGAGTAGCAGGACGAGGAATAAACATTTTTTTAACAGTCAATGTTGTTAGGTTGACCGCCAGCTGGGGGACCTCCTTAGTCCACGAAGCCCTGGGTCTTGTCGGCCAGTCTCGCAGGGTATACCTGATGTGGGGGATCCAAGTTGTAGCTAGACATATAGAAATAGTCGGCAGCAAACTGAGCCCTTCTTGTTCCCACTCCATCCAATTCTTCACACTCCAGTGCTCCGTCATATACTGTGTCGAAGCATGAGGCAATACATATCATTCTTATCTTGAACCAGTTACACTAAAAAAACAGCTCTGGGAATTACATTTTTTTGCATGCAATGTTCACTCGGCCCTAAGCTTTAGACAGCTAGAAATAAGGTCATTTTTGCATGCCATACGAAAATGGCTCGACTTTCGCAGAAAATGTTATGAAACCACAACCCGTTATCATTGTTATTATATATAACACCACTCAGAAATACAGGAACTAAGTCTGGCGACAGCGTCAACCTTTCTATGGTGGATAACTTTAGTTGTAAGGTGACTGTGCAATATATCGCAGCCAAAATATAGAATGTTACCCCAATAAAAAGCAGCAAAACATATTCAAGTGCGCTTAAGAAGTAAATACAATGAAACAATCTAGCACCGCTTATTTATTTGTTTAAACTTTGCCTTTAGAGCCAGGTGCATTCAAAAACATACGTTTTCCCCCTCACGACGTTGTCTTTCTATTTCGTCTCTATAATATCTGTTATAGTAAAAAGAAGACGATGGTAAGAAGAATTGTGCTTTGTTTATTGGCGAGATGTTGGTGTCTTCGCGTGTTGTAAACATTGAATTTGCGGGTTCTGTATTGTGCTTTATTAGTATATTTTGTTTAGCTGACTTTTATGTGGTTGCAATGTGAAAAGTGTATAAGCTGAATGGGCAGGGCACTAGCATTGTTCTTAAGGGCCAAGTACATTTTCACTCTTGTGCCAATCATTGCTTTGAAGTAAAAAAGCGACAATGCATTGACAGGAAAGGTCTCATTTTTGTTAATTATATATGAAAACCACATAAGCGGGACCTCTTATGACGAGCTGCAACATCCAGTAGTGTAGTATTTTTTCATATAAGCAAAACTTCAATACTCCGAATAATCAGGAACAATAAAACGAGCGGCCTTATTTTGGATTGCTGCAACAGTGGAGATAAGGTTGGCGGAATTCGAATTCCCAAACTGATGCGGTGTATTCGATCTCTGTGCGAAAACGTTTTTATAGCGGAATTTTTCATGAGGTGGGAGCTCGACAAAAACGATGTCAGAGAACGACGAGAATGTCGTTCGCAATTTTTAATATATTCTATATAAGGGTGTATCTGAAATATGAACGCCAAGTCTATTTATAGCTTGTGACCGACTAGAATGAGTAACAGTTAGAGAACTATCATTTGTTGTTTTCTGAAATTAGAAGGAAGAGGGAAGGCCATTCATCTAAGAGCGCAAATTTAATTGAGTTAAAGTGTTATTCCAACCAGTTCAGGAATACAGTGGCAGGCAGTGGGGATCACGGTGAGAAGTCATTGCAAATTCATAGACGTTTACGAAAGAAGCATTCGCGCCCTCACCAAATATACAAGTCAGCTTGTTTCAATGTGAATGAGTGAAGCTCCCGGCCACAGTTATAGAGGGCAAGGGTTGAATTGTGAGCAGCTCTAATGTTCGGTCAAACTGGGGAAACACAGTAGAATAATACAGATGGTTATATTTTGATAGAGGAACATAGGCGGTAAATAGAGCTGTGTTTTTGAGGCAGACACTCGCTAGAGAGGTACAGCCTCCCAAACGTTTAATAATATAACGGCAGGGACGACGGATCGGCACGTCAGCGCTGTATCACGATGTTCACAGGCGAAACAGGCCAGAGTACGCGCACACGCTTAGAACTGTCTGCTGTGTGTAACGTCGTCTGCTCCGCTTTTCTCCTCAGGGCAACACACCCCCTGTGTGTCTTATCTTGCAATGGCGTTTCGCTACCTCTATAGGTAGCTAAGCAGCGTGGGAATGAGGTTTTTACAGCGAAGCTGTAAATGGCTAGGATCTAGCGGATCGTCTCCGGTCCCAGAGCGATGTAGACAGGAATCGCTAGTGAGCGTAGCGCCACGTTGCGAGCCCCCTACGCGCCACACCCCCGGGGCATGGAAAAAATCATAAAAAATAAAAAAGGTCTTAGAGCCTTCATAGAGCATGCGCAGTGATTACCATACCCGGGTTATAATAAATTTCTTCCCAAGATTGCTGTGTGTTTTGTAGCGCAAGCTACACTGGCCGAGGCTGAGCAGTTTCGCGTGTGCCATGAAGGGCCGTTCGGCGCAAGCGTGAGGGGGCCTTGGATTGGATTCGTTCGATTGGATTGGCTTGGCTTGGATTGTATTTGGATTGGATTAAAGTGGATTGTGCTGGATTGTCTTGCGTCATAGCTGTGGCAGACGGACTGGTGCAGTAGCTAAGTCGGACGCTGCGTCGGAGCCGCATGATAGCCGTTTAACGTGGCTTGTGAAGAGCCGTGCTGAACATGCGGGAGGAGCAGTGACTGGATAAGACTGGACTTTCAGTTTATAACCAGGAACAATGCTCAATCGCAAATTACAAACAAACGTGTTTTGCTTCATGCACCCCTTAGACTACAACCCAGTCAAACTTCACGTTGAGGCTCGCCACCGCAGCTTTGCTGGCCATCCTTCTTAACGGGGGGGAAGGGCTCTGAGTTTTATTTTTATGAAATCTTTATTTTCGATTATATCCTGCAGCGGCCTGAGGCCATTCCGGCTAGAAAAAACCCATCATTTTATACTTTCATTTAGCTGTCCAGTGGCCTTCTTCACGCTGTGCGGGGCAAGTAATCCGAAAGAAAAATCAAACGCGCATTTGATATGTTTATGAGTATCAAATAACCACGGTTTCTCGTGAACGAATTCAGGTGCAGTGGCGGGGTTTGTACCACTCTCAAGGAAACAGCGTCACAGACGACACTAATGCAGCAGATATAGCCCTAGGGACGTGCGCGTACTGTCGCCCTTTTGCTGCTGAACACTGTCATAAGGCGCTGAGAAGCCGATCGGTCGTCGCTCCCACTATATAATAAAAATTTACGAGGCTGTACACGAACGCACTTTGAGGAGGTGTTTCACCTGTCAATGAAATGACAGTAGCACGAAGCAGGAAAAACACGGTGAAACATAAAATGGCCGACCACAGTGGGTAGACAGCAGAGATTCTGGAAGGCCAGAAGTGATTGCATGATGATGAGGCAAGAAGTACTCTCGCAGAGTTATTCTATAATAGCAATGATACGGACTACTGGTTTATTTGGTTTATTCAGCTGAAGAATCTTTTATTATCAATCACTACAGGCTGTTCCCGTCACAAGTGTCTCTTTAGCAAATTGAGCGTTGTCTATATCTCAAAACGCCCGCCGTGTTTGTCCCAAGAACCACTAATGCTTTCTCTGATTGCATGAATCCTAGTTTTGTAAAATATTATATAATTATATATATATATATTTTATATATTATATATATATTTTATATGAACTCAAGCTCCCTTTTGGGAAACATCCAGGGTCGCCATCACATTGACACAGGTACCCACATGCCGTTGCGACAGCGACCCTATAGGGGGTTGGCATCTGAACGTGGCGTGATTAGTCAGCATGGTGATGATATGCCCCGACGTAGCGTCATCCGACCTTCTCAAAGCCGCTGGTCGTCGCTTGTGGGGCTAGTAACGAAAAAAGATGGGTGCCTCCGATTCTGTGTTGACTATCGCCGCCTTAACTAGATAACCCGGAAAGACGTTTATCCCCTGCCTCGAATAAGATGACGCCCTTGTTTGTTGCACGGGGCTGAATACTTCTCCAGCCTTGATTTGCGCTCCGGTTATTGGCAGGTCCCGGTTGCTGAGTTTGATCGACCAAAAACAGCTTTTTTCACGCCAGACGGCCTATATGAGTTTAATGTAATGCCGTTTGGCCTATGCAACGCGCCTGCCACGTTCGAAAGAATGATGGATAACATCTGGCGCGGTCTCAAATGGCGGACATGTCTCTGTTACCTAGACGATGTAGTCATGTTTTCTTCGGATTTCCCGACTCACCTGCCTCGTCTGCACCAAATATTGGCATGCCTAACTGCTGCAGGGCTCCAACTGAACCTTAAAAAGTGTCGCTTTGGTGCTCGCACATTGACTATTCTCGGCAATGTCGTGTCAAAGGATGGCATCCTACCAGATCGCGAAAAGCTCCGTGCTGTCGCCGACTTTCCCAAACCGAAGTCAATGAAAACCCTCCGCAGCTTCATTGGGCTGTCCTCATACTTTCGGCGCTTCGTACAAAATTTCGCGTCTATCATTGCGCCACTGACCAAGCTCCTCGGTGGTGACAATGGCCTGTCCTCGTGGTCCAAGGAGTGCGATCAAGCGTTTACAACCTTGCGGCTCTGTTGTTTTCCCGCCACCCATACTGCGGCACTACGATCCAAAACGCCCCTACTAAAACCATACTGATGCCAGCGGCGCAGGATTCGGTGCTGTGCTCGCTCAACGCATGCCTAACTACGACGAGTACGTCGTCGCGTACGCTAGCAGGAATCTTACAAAAGCTGAACAAAACTACTCGGTTACCGAGAAAGAATGTTTTGGCCATCGTCTGGGCTCTTTCCAAAATTTTGACCCTATCTTACGGCCACCCTTGTGACGTGGTAAAAACCCAAACCCTCACTCGCTGTGCTGGCTGTCGTCCCTCAAAGACCCTATGGGACGTCTTGCTCGTTGGGCGCTCCGCCTGCAGGAGTATGATATTCGAGTTGTTTTTAGATCCGGGGGGGCCCAAAACCCCTGATGCCGATGCACTGTCTCGGTCTCCGCTGCCTGGTAACCCGGAACGTCTTGCGGGAACCGATACGCTCGTAGCGTAATTGACATTCACCGGCATAGCTTCCCGGCAGCGCATTGATCCATGGCTTGCGAAGATCACCGGGTTTCTCTCCACTACACCGACTCCTAAGCAGTTTAGGGCTATTCGACGGCAAGCCGCCCACTTCGCCATACGGGATGACCACCTTCTCTATCACCGCATATATATGCCCGATGGTAAGAAGTGGCTTCTTGTGATTCCACGCAGTTTACCTGCGGATGTATGCGCTACTTACCATGCTGATCCCCAAGCCGCTCCTGCTGGACTTCTTAAAACGTACACTCGCCTCCGCCAACGATACTATTGGCGTGGAATGTACAGGTTCGTGCGCAAATACTTTCGTGCTTGCACTGACTGTCAGCGCCGCAAGGCGTCTGCACCGCAACTAGCCGGCCCTCTCCAGCCTTTGTCATGTCCTCTTCATCCTTATGATCGTGTCGGCATCGACCTGTACGGCCCCTTGCCATACACTTCTTTCGGCAACCGATAGGTTATTGTTGCGGTCGACTACGTAATCCACTACGCCGAAACCGCAGCGCTGCCAGCCGCTACGCGCGTGATGTTGCTGGGTTCATCTTGCGCTCCATTGTCTTGCGGCATGGTGCACCCCATGAATTACTCAGCGACAGAGGGCGCGTATTCCTCTCTGAGGTTGTTGAATCCCTCCTCACTGAGTGCAGAATTGTTCATCGCACTACGTCGCATACCACCCACAGACGAACGGCCTGACCGAGAGATTCAACCGCACACTAAAAGACACGCTCACCATGTACGTGGCTCGTGATCATTCAAATTGGGATGTGGTGCTACCCTTTGTAACGTTTGCTTACAACACCGTAGCACAGACCCCTACTAGCTTTTCACCATTTTTTCTCCTCTATGGAGAATAGATACAATACTGCCGTACAATAGATACAATACAATAGATAGATACAATAGATACAATACTGCCGTACAGCCCCGATGCTACTGAGGGCCACACTATTTCGGACATAACCCAACAAGCCGAAGAGTGCCGCCAGCTCGCCCGCTCACTGACAACAAATGACCAGGGTCGCCATAAGCATCTTCACGACAACGACCACGCCTCATCTTCCTTTTGCGCTGGCGACCTTGTGTGGCTGTGGGTCTCCGCTGCAACACCGGGCCTATCCTCGAAGCTGCTTTCGAAATATCATGGCCCCTACCGCGCCCTCAAGCGTACTTCTCCCGTGAACTACACAGTAGAGCCACTGAAGCCCTCTAACCTCCTTCGCTGTCGTGGCAGTGAAACCGTCCACGTCAGTCGCTTGATGCCCTACTACGACCCCGCAGTCGTTTCATCGGGTAAGTTGCCAGGATGGCTCCTGCTTCACCGGGGGCAATTGTAATGAAGATTTTTTGAAGTGCTCTCGCCCTCCAATCCCTCTTCACCGACGGGTCAATCTCCGAATGAGCATGTTGAACGGATCAACGGCTCTCATCACCGGTGCGTGATCGCGCGGCACGAGTCGAATCCTCTGGCCGGTAAACCTTGGACGGCTTTGCCTCTTCATCCCTGCCCAGCAGGGCTCTGTCTTCCTTCCAATAAACCCCTTTGCAATATATATATATAATATATATATATATATATATGATATTATATATATATATATATATAAAATATATATATATATATATATATATATATATAAAAATATATATATATATATTGTAAGGGCCTTGATTACTCGGTGAGGTAAGGCGTTTATTATACGACTAAGCCGTCTCGGAACACCGGACCAGCAACCAACAATGATGATGATCAGTCTCGTAGAAGGCGAAGCGTTCCTCGATGTGTTTGGTGATGGGGATAATGGGGCAGTGAAATAAATGATTTTCTACGCTTCGAAGCTTCGAGCACATAGACACCACGTTGTGAACCGTAAGGATAACCGAAATCTCGCTCAAACGGTGCGTACCCTCTTCATTAATCTTGCATCCAGCCTCGGCAGAAGCGGGATATGTGGCCACGGATCTCGCAGTAATAGCAGGCGGGTCGGTCGCTCGGGAAAGCCTGGCGAGGGGTTCGCACGTTGGTGTAGTACCCCCGTGGAACGGTCGCGGCGGAGATCGCTGTTACATGTGCGGGTGCGAACGGGCCATCTTGAGGCAGGGGCGGTCGCGATACCATCGCCGAGTAGGACGGAGTGGGAGTTGTAGTAATGGGGGGTCGCGTCGGCATCACACCCGTCATGGATGCCAGCTCCTCCTTCACGAGGTCGCGCAACTCGAGCGCTTCCGAGTGAAAGGAATCGCGTGGAGGAGACGGCGGGTCATTGAACTGGAGCTCTTCGTGGATGATTTGACGAATAAGGGCGCGTAGGTCCACGTCCCCCTGTGGTTGCATAGCAAAATCATTTGGTTGCAGACGGACGGCTTGCAGTTCGTCCAGGGGCTGACAGGTTGTCCGGATATCGCTGATGGTCGAAGGATTTTGAATTACAAAGGCGTTGAAGGCAAAAGTTGCTATGCCCTTCAGGACATGGTGAACCTTGTCGGCCTCCGGCATGCTTGCAGAGAGCGAGAACGTCCTCTACCTAAGACGCATATGACTCCTCAGGGCCTTGAAGGCCACTGGCCAGCTTCCTTTTCGTCATGTCTGACCGAGCGGTTGGCCTACCGAATATCTGGCGCAGCTCCTGACAAAAGGGGGCCCAGTCGGCGAGCCGGTGGTTGTTAAGAAACCATGTTTGTGCCACTTTATCCAAGGAAAATCCAACGTTCTGTAGCTTCGCCACGTCATCCCAGCGGTTAAACGCACTGACTCGAGTAAACTGATCCAGCCAGTCTTCAACGTCTTCATGGTAGAGCCCGGCGAAATGAGGAGGATCGCGCTGGCAGCTGGTGATAGCAAATGCCAGAGGCGCAGCAGGGGAGGTGCCAGCGGGACTGCTTCCAGCCTCACGCTGCATCGCTGCTACAGGCAATCGCCTACCTGAACGGAGCTCCAGGGGTCTGCTTGGAAGGCGTTGAGGACGGCATCGAGCGCAACCTCCACCACTTGTAAGGGCCTTGATTAAACGGTGAGGAAAGGCGTTTATTATACGAATAGGCCGTCTCGGAACACCGGACCAGCAACCAACGATGATGATGATCAGTCTCGTAGAAGACCAAGCGTTCCTCGATGTGTTTGGTGATGGGGATAATGGGGCAGTGAAATAAATGATTTTCTACGCTTCGGAGCTTCCAGCTCACAATATATAGCGATTCAGAAGAATTGGAAATGAGGGGCTCATCGAAAATAAGACAGAAATAAGAGTTGGCAGTCAGGAAAACCTCGGAAAGCAAAGGGGGGTATATAGTAGGGGTTCGAAACAGATATAAAGAATTTCGAAAGAATGAAAGTGGAGAAAAAATGCCTGCCAGGAGCGATCCGAACCCATGACCTCCAGAATACCGGTCTGGTGCGATAACCACTACGCAACCGGCAGGGTGATTTTCCCCTCCACTTTGTGGGGTGTTTATGTTCAGGTGTTTTTGTTTTCTGCGCTTGGGGTGGTAGCTAGGGCCACTCGAACTAGTCCGGGTGAAGGGCACCTTGTTTTTAACCCCCGGGCCGTGACTCGAGTGTCTACGACGTGTCAAGAGAGGTCTACCAGCGTTGAACTCTCTTAAGCTTCCTATGGCACCAAGACTGCCAGAACAGAGGCCCTCGCTATGCATGTAGTGAATCAGAGTGGGACATGAGGGGCTCATGGAAAATAAGACAAAATAAGGGGTTGGCAGTCCAGAAAACCTCGGAAAGCAAATGGGAGGATGTGTAGATCATTGAAACATAAAGAATTTAAAAAAAAAAAAAAGTTGAGAAAAAATGCCCGCCAGGAAGGATCCGAACCCACGACCTCCGTAATACCGGTCTGGGGCGATAACCAATACACTACCGGCGGGGTAGCGTAGTGGTTCTACAATATATATATATATATGTATAATATATATATATATATATATATATATATCTATATATAATATATATATATATATATATTTTATATATAATATTATATATATATATATATTTTATATATATAAAATAAATATAGTGGCGTTTATTGGCATGATGCTGCAGTGAGGTCTTACGGCCGTGAAGTTCAAACGCGTCAGAGAGAGCTCTAGGCGGGTCTAAGAAACAGTCTCGCGCACAGCACTCTCGATGGGGCTGCTAGTCCCAAATGCGGAACATGGCGAGTCTTATGCGAGGGGTGTCAGACAACTACCGAGTGTGCCTCTTGTGAATTGTGAATGCGTTTGACTGCGAGGAGGGTGTTGATAGCATGCCGGCGGAACCGCAGCTAGAGATTGACTGCGAGGGAGGGGGGCGCCATAGTTGTCAATTTACCGAGGAATAAATTCGGCGCCACTGAGATATCTGTTTTTTCCAGGATTGTCACATTTTGCACGAGCAACAGGAAGTACTCCGAATAAATACTCCTGAAATGTGCAGGTAATTTTGCCCGTACTCTAGGCTTATGAGAGTAGTTCTTCCGTAAAAGTGATAGAAAGAATGCCAAACCTCTCATCTCCAAGGATCACTGGGCGCGCACTGCATAAAGGGAGGAAAATCTGGACTTGTATATTTGTTCCATCCAGAGGGACGTTTTACAGGCATACCAGTCACGCCAAACGCGTGGTTACAACATCACAAAAAACGAACACGATGCTCTCGGTGCATTGTGTAACCGACAGGACATCGTTATGAAACCGGCTGACAAAGGAGGCGGGATTGTTATTCTCGACTGGAATGAGTATGTCAAAGAAAGGGATTGGCAATTATGTGACCGGAAATTCCGTAAGCCCCTTCTATCAGACCCTACAAAAGAACACAAAGAAATTTTAAATAGCTTACGTGAGCATTTTGTGGGGCCCGACAAATTGATAGAAACTTGCCTCGGAACAAACATCGGGTCACCCAGTGGTTGGCCGCTTTTACATGGCTCCAAAATTACACAAAATTTTAACTTCCGGCGGTCCAATTTTACATGGAATAGGCAGAATCACAGAGCCAATTTCAAGTATATAGAATTACCTCATTCGCGATATAACTCCTCAATTTTCGTCATACTTACCGGACACAAACCTTTTTCTCCATGAAATAGAAGGCATAGCTCTCCTGGGCGGTTCATGTCTAGTAACACTGGACGTGGCCTCCATTTATACTAACATTCCGCACAGCGATGAGCACCCCGAAGCCGACTCTCTCAGCCCCAGGGTAATTGAGGTATTAAGACGTCTCGTATTACAACACAACAGTTTTGATTTTGAAAACAAATACTTTCTCCAAACAAGTTGCACTGCGACGGGAACGATAATGGCACCCAATTTTTGTACGATATTCATGCACAATATTGAAGCAAAATTCCTCTCTACTTCAGACAGTTCACCTGGACTGTACGAGCAATTCTTTGACGACATTTTCATGATCTGAACAGACACTGAGCAACGAGCTATTGCCTCTATAAAAGAATTCAACAAAGTTCATCACAATATTTTCTTCACCTAAGGGTACCCTCACACCGAAATTAGTTTCTGGGACGTTCAGGTTCAAGTACGGGCGGGCTCCCTGGAGACGAATGTGTACAGGAAACCTAAAGACCGTCAACAGTACCTGTACTTCGACATCTCCCACCCACGTCAATGGAGGACAGCCATTCTTTATTGCCAGGCCAGTAGATTTAGAAGAATTTTCTCCAGCTATGGAGACTATCGTTTAAATGCCAGCCGAATGCGGGGCGTCCTCTTCAAACAGAATTACGCGCCGTGCCTTGCTGACGATTCTGTATATAGAGCGGGAAGTTTAAATCGCAACACTGCTACAGGGTCTAATTTAGTCTTAACTTTTACTAGTAGCCCTCCAAACGTGAATCAAAACTAAAAAAAAAGCACTTCTGCATTCTCTAGCAGAGCGAGCGACTTTCCAGAATTTTCAGTGATCCTTCGTGTGTATTATACAGGCGCACAAAAAGCACGGGGGACTATCTTGTCCACGCCAAAGACAGGCACACCCTGCAATTAGGCTACCTGGGGTGTGGCAAAAACAGAGGTTTGGTATGCAAACACATGCATACCGCGAGGGTGCAAATCAGCACACATTCGGACTTCCGATATTTTGTACGTGGTTCAATTGATTGTGACTCGTCCATTTTGGTTTAGCTATTGGAGTTTGGCGGATGTAATATGCAGTACATAGGACATGCTGATTTACCTTTTCGAATCAGGTTTACAATCACCGCTATTACACCAAAGCACTCCCAAACCTTCCCTTGTCCAAACACCTAGCGATGCAAAATCACTCTTTCGATGACATTAAAATCACGCATCTACATAGCAGTTTTTCTAGCTGTAGGAAGCGAGAACAATGTGTCCTAATCTATATATTTAATATCCTGAAGGGGGTCTTAACAAAAATCCTGGAACGATGACGCTAATTCGTACGCTGCATGACCATTGAGTCATTGTGACGCCGGAAAATACCAGACCTTGTAGTTTTGTGCTTTTGCTATGCCTACATTAGGCACTTCGTGTGCATCGGCCTTTCCCTCGCAGCTTATTGCATGGTCTGAGGTGCACAGGCATCCTGTTGCTCCTGATGTGAGGTTGCGCATTGAAGCGCCAACAACCTACCGCTACGTTCCGCGGTCACTATAATTGTCTGGTCCTCTTCCCACCCCTATGGACACTTTCCCTCCCGCCTCTATTTTTGATTCCTTTCTCTCTCATTTTCTTGTCTCAGAATTTACCCAGCATAAGGTGCCTCATAATTAGCCAGATTGTACCGATTGCCTGTTTATGCCAACATATGTCAGCCATTTTATACTTGGGAAATGTGAAATCGATACTTGAAGATTTCAATTTCGACCGAGCGTGTAAGCAGTGTTTTATTTTTGTGTCTGTTGGGGCTTCTGCCTCGGATGTCAATTATACACAGTGTGATCCCCAATGCTACGGCTCACGGGGTGGGCGCGCCCTTACTGTATTTCCGGTCATGTTTTGCTCTGCTTCTCTTTTCATTTTGGTCGCCCTTTTTTTTCTTTTCTATTTTTTGCTTGCCCCGGAACGACGGCACACACCGACTATCACCTATCTCTTCTTGGTTTCATTTTTTTAAAAAGACGCACCCCCAATTTGCGCGGAATGCCAGGGAGTCCACTCGTGCGGACGAGCGCATGCTAACAGTTATTGCGCCGGCATTGGGCTTCGGGACACCAGGGTGACGCCTTGCCCCAGGAGGGAGGGGTGGCTGGAAGGGGACGCCCATGGGCTCCCCCATTAGCTTTTTAGGACCCCAAGTCGGAAGCTCCTGGTCATACAGTACAGGCCCGCGCCTCCTTGCCGCTGAAGACGGCGGTGTAATTCTTGTTACTAGGTGCGCATGTCTTGCCTGCTAGTGCCGCATTTGCTTTGTGGTTTGCCCTCTTGGAGACCCCGATTTTTTCGGGCTTTCGCAACCCATGAACGTTCGCATTTATTTCATCCCCCGACTCGGTCGCGTATTTCTTCTCGGCGTACCCCCCCTCTTATTTATCACGATATTTTTTGCTGACTCGTGGGTGGTTCCCGCCTTTACCAGAATGACTCTGCATTTTACTTCCCCCCGTTTGTGTTTGTTTCCCTTGGACTATGTTTCGGGGCCAAACCCTGAGTCGCGGATTTTTCCCAAATCTTTCTTTTCTTAATACCACATTCAGGTCGAAACGTTTAGAAAAAGAGTCTCCAAAGAGCGCACTTTTACTTTGCGCGTATTCCCGCAGCAACTAAGGAATGAACTTTTTTTTCACGATTTTTTCTACACTGTCTTCTGCGCGCCTTCTTCGAGACTCATCTGGAAATTCCCTTCCCATGCCCCCACGTGCGCCATCGTTGATGATTGTCAAACCAAATATTTGCACAAGAACTTCGACCCCACTAGTCCTCATTCACTGGCCTTTATCACGCTACCGGGAGACTTCGTGCCACAAGGTGTGACAGAAGTCATCCTCCACGTTGGGACCAACGACGTAGACAGCACTAACGGCCAGGTCGACAAGGAGAGATACTCGAATCTTCTCGACCACATTGCAAAGAAAAGACCTGATATCCAGGCAACATTTGTAACTCTGCAGCTCCCACGGTCGCCAAACCGTCGACGCAACCCCAATGATTGGCGCACGGCAGCTATATTCCACAGAGAAGCCTACGCCTTCAACTGCCTCATGGTTGACTTGTGTGAAAACCTAGAAATAGTATTTATCTAGTACCACAGCTTGCATCACGTCACAGGAACCTACGTTCACACAGGCCACGCCACACACGGAACCAAGTCAGCATTTGGATTTGGACTGGCCCCCACTTACCCGTGTAACTACCCAGAATCCATCTACCGGTCCTCACCCTCACCATTCCATTGACGCAAGGCCCGGCAGAGTTGCAACTGCCTTCCCGTGGGCCCAACTCCGCAACCGGAGATACTTCCCCCACGCCGACCACGACGGCAGAGTGCCAGGCCTGAAGCCCTTCCAGTGGACCCAACACCACGACTGGAGGTACCTTTCTTAAGACTCCGATGACAAAAGTGTTCCAGCTGTGGCCCCACCACAGAGTTGCAACGTGGCAATGGACGCACGTCACCCGAGTTGTCCACAACGAGCGCTTGCCAGACAACACCGGAGCAACCTCTGTCGAGAATTGTACTGCCAGATCGTGCAGCACTGCACACGATTTCCACGGGGGACAGTGAGGACGCTGTCAAAACTCCAGCTCCAAGGCACAACCTTAAGAAATGCCCTGGATTGGCCCTCCGAGTGCGGAGGGATTAACGTGTTGGCCCCGAGTCCCAGCTGACTTTCTCTTCCTCAGGTTCTGTAACACTTAAATCAAAGGAATTTTTTAAACTCAGAAAAATTGTGGACAGGTGCGTATGCCATGACCTTCATGTTCGTACCCTTCAAACATAAAAGCGAGAAGGTATTGTACCCAAGAACATTCGTATTTCACTGCGTCCCTCAATGAAAAACCTATGAGATGTCAATGTAGAAAAATGAAATGGACTACTCCAGGTCAAAATAGAGCACTGCGAAAAAGAGTAATGCCGTTTGTGGGAGAGGAACGTCGAGTCCAGGAAAGTGCGTTACTTCCAGCGCCAGAACTCGAGGAGCTGAATTTGTTTGAGGCCAAAAAAACCCTCGAGGTGTAGAAACAACTTTCAAAAACTCGCAAGGGATAACGTTCCGGTGAATCGCGGGTTGTATGCTAGAGGCATCAGACAACAACCGAGCCTGCCTTTTGCGGATGCGGTTGACCAAGAGAAGGGTGTTGACAGCATGCCGGCGGAACCGCGGCTAGAGGTTGACTGCGGGGGCTGGTGCGGTCACATCGTTTATTTAACGAAGATTAAACTAGGCGCCGCTGAGATATTTTTCTGTCCCGGGCTCTGACATTTTCCCCGAGCAACGGTAAGTACTCAGAATTAACACTCCTGAAAGATCCAGATAATTTTGGCTGTATCCTACGTTTACGAGAGTGCTTCTTCGATAGAAGTGATAGAAAGAACGCCGAACCTTCTTTTGTCGCCAAGCTCCACTGGCCGGCCAGTTCACAAAGGGAGGAATATCTAGACGTGTATATTCGTGCCGTCAACAGAGACGTTTTTTAGGCATACCAATCAACGAAACCCGTCATCATATTCACAAAAAACGAACAGGATGCTCTGAACGCATGGAGGAGCAGACAGGATATTTTAATCAAACCGGCTGACAAGGGAGGGGTATTGTTATTCTCGACCGGAATAATTACGTCAAAGATGGAGATGAGCAATTAGGTGACCGGAAATTCTATAAGCCCCTTCTATCAGACCTTAATAAAGAACACAAAAAAATTGTAAATAACGTACTTAGCAACTTGTGGAGGCTCGAGAAATTGATAGAAAACATGCCACTTCAATAACATCAGCCAACCCAGTGGTTGACTGCTTTTAGATGCTTCGAAAGTTACACAAATGTGGAATTCCCGCCCGACCAATTAAATCGGGCTAATTCTATCGGGCCAAATATATCGGGCCAACCGAGCCGATTTCGAGTTATATAGATTACCTCATTCTCGAAATCCCTGCTCAATTTTTATTATACGTACGGGACACAATCCATTTTCCCCAAGAAATAGGGGGATGGTTCTGCCGGATGGTGCATTTCTCGTAACATTGGACGTGGCCTCCAATTATACTAACATTCCCTCCACGGATGGCATCACTGCTCTCATTCAGTCGTACAAGGAACACAGCGAATCCGATTTTCCCAGCCCGAGTTTTATTAAGGTAGTAACGCGTTTCGTATTGAAACTAAAGAATTTTCAATTTGAAAACAAATACTTTCTCCAAACAAGTGGCACTGCGATGGGAACGAAAATGTCACCCAATAATGCCACGATAGTTATGCACAATACTAAACAAAATTACTCTCTACTTCAGAGCAGCACTGTACAAGCGATTCCTTGCCGAAATTTTCATAATCTGGACAGACACTGTGCAACGACGTATGGCCTTTATAGAAGAATTCAACACAGTTCATCCTAATATTTCATTGACCGATTGCACTTGCGCTCCGAAATTAGTTTCTTGGACGTTCCGGTTCATGTGCGGGTGGGCTCCCCGGAGAGGACTGTGTCCAGGAAACCTACAGACTGTAACTGTGCCTGCACTTCGACAGCTGTCACCCGCATCATAGCTCATTCGCAGTAACATAGATTTAGAAGAATTCGCACCAGGGATAAAGACTGTCGTTCCAACGCCAGCAGAATGCCGGGCGTCCTCGTCAAACAGCATTACCCCCCGGCCCTTCTTGACGATGCCATATCTAGGGCGGCAAGTTTAAATCGTAACAAACTGCTACAGGGTTCACATGTAAAAGATGGGAATGATTCCCGCGCTAATGCCGTCCTAACGTTTAGTAGTAGCCTGCCAAACGTTAATCAAGGTTTTAAAAAGCAACATTCTCCAGCAGAGTGAGCGACTTTTCAGGAATTTCCGTGATCCTACGCGTGTAGCATACAGGCGCGTAAAAAGTCAAGGGGACTATCTTGTCCACGCCAAAAAAAAGGCACACCCAACAAACAGATGTTTGGTATGTAAACACATACAGACCGAGAGAATGTCAATCAGCACACATTTTATTGTGAATCGTCTAATTTGGTTTACCAAGTGAGTGGATAGACTGATGGACCTTTTCGAATGTTGTTTAACAATCACCGCTATCACACCAAAGCACTCCCACACCTTCCCTTGTCGATGCACCTAGCGACGCAAAATGACTCTTTCGATGACATTAAAGTCACACTCCTACAGAGCAGTTTTTCCAGCTGTAGGGAGCGAGCACAGTGTGAGTCTTACTTAATCTATCAATTTATTACCCCGGAGAACGCCTTAGTGAGGTTCTAAAATTATGACTGTAATTCGTACCCTGCATGACCATTGAGGCATTGAGACCCCAAGACATACGAGAACTTGTAGTTGTGTCATTTTGCAACGCCTTGATTAAGCCCTTCGTGCGCAGTGGCCTTTTCCGAGCATGGCATTGCACGGTCTGAGGTACACAGGCTGCCTCTTGCTCCCGGATGAGATTCTGCATTGCAACGCCAACAACCAACCGCTATATTCTGCGGTCACTATAATTGTCTCGTCCATTTTCCAACCCCTACCCGAGTAGTCCGAGTGGCACTGGATACCACCTCCAAGCGCAGGAAACAAAAAAATATCTTAACATATGTACCCATGAATTGGAGAGGAACATAGCCCTGCCGGTAGCGTAGTGGCCATCGCACCAGACCGGCATTCTGTAGGTCCTGGGCTTGAATCCCACCAAGCGGGCATTTTGTCTGCACTTACTTTCTGTCTTTGCCAATTATTTTTCTGTTTTAATGACCAACTCACCGCCCCCTTCGCTTCCCGAGGTTTCCTTGGCTGCCAACTCTTATTTCAGTCTTATTTTAAACGAGGCCCTCATTTCCCATCTATATTCACTACATGCATAGCGAGGGCCTCTGTTCTGGCAGTCGTGGCGCTATAGGAGGCTTTAGAGGGTTCAACGCTGGTCGACCACTTTTTTTCGCCCCTAGTAGTCCAAGTGGCGATGCCTACCACCCCTAAGCGGAGGACACAAAAATGCCTTAACGTAAATACCCCAGAAAGTGCAGGGGAAAATAGCCCCGCCGAAGCGTAGTGGTTATCGCACCAGACCGGCACTCTGGAGGTCGTTGGTGCAGATCGCACCTGGCAGGCATTTTTTTCTCCACTTTCTTTCTCTATTTCCAAATTCGCTATCTGTTTCAATGACCTGCCACATCCTCTCCTTTGCTTTACGAGGCTTGCTTGATTTCCAACCCTTTGACTTATTTCAACCAGCCCCTCATTTCCTATTCTGATTCGCTGTATATATATATATAATATATAACACAGAAATAAGGGTTGGCAGTCGAGAAACCTCGGAAAGCAAAGGGTGAGGATGTGTAGATCATTGAAACAGATTAAGAATTTGGAAAGAAAGAAAGAAAGTGACGAAAAAATGCGCCGGTGGGATCCAGAACCCACGACCTCCGTAGAAAACGGTCCCTTGTCGATATAATATATATATATTATATAATAATAGTATATTCCCGTAGAGTACATACACACAATTATATATATATATATATATATATATATTGGTGTGTGTGTGTGTGGGTGAAATAAAAACTTCGAAAAAGGTAGCAACATTTATTGGCCAACGTTTCAGAAAGAGACTTCCCTTCTTCAGGGGGAACATTTTCCCAGCTTGGTATGCAATAAATAAGGGTAGTTCCCCAGGAGAGGAAGGGAATGAGACAGTGAATGGGAGTGTAGTAGCAGCATTGGTTGGGAGTTAGAGTGGGAGATTTCGGGAAGGAAGAAAGAGCGCCTATTTTTAGCTGCACGGAGACTAAGCGGAAAATGAGGCTTCGGTAATTCATGGGTGTAGGAGGGAGAAGGTCCTTGTTGGCACGCCAGGCCGCCTAGAGCGTAGCTCTTGGAATCGCCGGACGCCAAACTGGTGGTTGGGAAGTTGTTATAAGAATGCGTCTAAAAGCTGGAGGTTAAAACGGGTGCCGGCAACTACGTCAAAAAAAAGAAACAAAACGCACAACTAAAATTGCAAGTGTCTCCAACAGCAACATCCTTGGAGATAGCCTTTTAGCCATCTCAAAAACAACAAAAAAATAAATTTAGAACCTTGTTTGGGGCACACGAATACCCTTGCAAAAATACGGGGTGGGTGGATTAGAAGTGTGGAGCTTTGCTGACGTGGTGGGGTGTCTTTGCCCACAGAACTGAAAGCCAAACTAGGAAAGCGAAAGAAATTATTCTATAATATTCGGAGCTGGAGGAAGCGGGTCATATTGTTTGAATAGAGGTACACGCATTCAATGCCTAATGCTGTACCCTCGATGACTACCGCAAGGATACTATTTCTTAAAGGTAACTCCAGAAGACGCGCCATGCTATTCACTGAACCTCCAGACGACTTGCGCACAGGCCACTTGCGCTTGTTGGTCCGTTATAGAAGGTCGCGTGATACCAGCGGAGGGTTTACTTGATAGGTTCAACCATACTAGGTGAGGCTCCATGTGGCACACAGAACATTTCCTCACTAGACAAAGATTTAGCAACCCTGGTTGAGTTTTCTTGCTAAAAAGCATCCCGATGATTGTACAATCATACTATCGGCCTTGAGGCCCTCTATAGGGGTGGATCTTTAGGAGAGGCATTCGTTCTGCAGTAAACACTACCTCGCTTAAAGTAAAAATAAAAATAATAGGTGTTTTGTAGCCTAAGACGACCAAGCCAGGGTAAGCTGATTTCTCCGTGTGTTCTCTTGGCGCACGCTCTCACTCCGATTGGGGTGATGCAGATTGAACTTCTCGCACCGAGAACCTCGCGCCTACAATCAGTATCCTACGAGTAGTAGTACCACCTCCTCCTCTACTTATCCTGTAGGCTGTGAAGAGAGATTCGGCAGACTAATATAATGGCATGTCGACTTTTTGGGGACTACTATTGTCAGAGCTCTCTCTCTCTCTCTATTTATATATATATATACATATATATATATATATATATATATATAAGGTTAGTAGAGACAGACACACGAGAAGGAAATTGAAAATAAAATAAAAGTTTACTGACGTTTCAGGGAGAGGACTCCCTTTCTTGAGGACTCCCTGGACTCCCACTCTGAAGAAAGGGAGTCCTTTCCTTGAAACGCCAGTAAACTTTTATGTTTAGTTTCAATGTCCTCTCCTGTGTCTCTGTCTCTACTAACCTTATTTTGTCGCGCTCTGTGTGAGTGTTTGATTCCAGACTACAGATATATATATATATAAATATGGTTGGCAGTCAAGAAAACCTCGGAAAGCAAAGGGGAGGTTGTGGTAGGTCACTGAAACAGATAAACAATTTGGAAACAAAGAAAGAAAGCGGAGAAAGAATGCCCCCCAGGTGGGATCCCACCTCCGGGCATTTTTCCTCCGCTTTCTATTTTTTTCCAAATTCTTCATCTGTTTCAATGACTTACCACAACCTCACCTTTGCTTTCCGAGGTTTTCTTGACTGCCAACCCTTATTTCTGTGTTATTTGTTCGATCCACTCATTTCCTATTTTGATTCGCTATATAATATATATATATATATATATAATATATATATATATATATATATATATATATATATATATATTTAATGCGATGGCCTGGTCCTCTAGAGAGGTTGATGATCAAGGTATTCGAGCAAGAAACCGGCGGGCACACACAAGTTTCGTAGTATCTGCCACTATGAGGAGTAACTGATAATGCTTCAGGTGACAGGAGTTGATATTGTGTGGATTATACGAAGCGGTGTAAGCAGTCCGTAGACGTCGCGCAAGGGTGATTTTACCAGCCTTCACTGGCTGAGTGGAAAAGACAGCTCACAATATTCACTCATATAGACATATGCATAAATAGGTATAGTATTTCTAATCTGGCCTTTAATGAATATTGTTGCGTTTGTGTTATGCCACCATGCCACAAATGTTCTTTTAGCGCACAGAGAAAGGCCCCATCGTTATGCCACCATGTCACAAATGTTCTTTTAGCGCATAGAGAAAGGCCACAAAAAGTCTTTTAGTGTGCTGAGCACTTTCTTTTTGTGGTGAAAACTTGAGCCTCGCTTCTTCATGCCTTGGTTGTATGCTATATAAATGAATCTCCACTTAACGCTACGGCTGATAAAGTGATGAAAAAGCACACCAAACCTCCCGTGTGCAAACCACAAAAAGTAACTCCGATCGAGTGGTTATGGTTATTACTTAAAACGCAAATAGAGTGACCAAAGTAACCTACATTTTTCCTTTTATTTTGTTTATATGAACAAGAAAAGGCTACAAGGGACCTTTTGCGAATACATGGACAAACCGAAACACTTAAGGAATGACAAGTAACTTCTCGAAGTACAACGTAAAGATTTAAAGATAAATTCATACCTTACCTGGATCAGTAAGATTCATATATTCGCCGAGCTGCATAATACTTCCCCCTATTTGCGCCTTGAGCGTCCGGATTCGCCTAGGAAATATATACATATATATATATATATATATATATACATTATATATATACATATATATACATAAATATATACTGGAAATACTGTAAATGGTAGGGCGTGTGCCCTGTGGCCGCAGTAACGAAACATGTCGGACTTGTTTACCTGTCTGTATATGGTCCTTCGTATCTATCGAATTCAAAAGTGTAGTTCTCCAAAGGCGATACAACAACGTCTACCTTGCACATGTGGGCCAGGGTCTCGTTTGCGAATTCAGTCCAAACGAGGTCAGGTTCGGCCATAAACTAAGCAGAAAGAACAATCAAAAATAAGGTTTTACACCTAGTGTATCACAAGAATGCTCGATTTCATTAGGCGTTAGAAGTAGGAGAAACCATTGCAACCATGTATAGCACGCTGCTGAAAGAACATGAAAAAATTGACGAAGGCTTGCAGTGCACTAAGTTGAATAGGGAAGCGCAATATACAAAGTGAGACGGAAAATTAACCAGACACAGCGTTGTACATTCTTTTCAACTTAGTAATTGTAGCCGATCTCGAATGCGTTTACTATTTGTTCAAGTGTTCATGAGAAAAGCAGAGGCAACAAACGTACAAAGTTGCTTCGTCTTTGTGTGGCTTGAATATTTCTGTTTCACTCGTCCTGAGTGTGATTGTGTCATTTCAGTATTTATTATCTAGCACAGAAGTAGTCTAAGGATTTCTACATGGCGTACATAGTTTCAAAGACTGCATTACAGGTTACGAATGCGAAATTCTGCATTCAAAGACTGCATACAGGTTTACCAATACATGCGTTTAACATGTATTGTGTAGATGTCTAAATGACAGAATTATGCCAAAGAAAACGTTTTCTGATATGTCGGTATTAGGAAAACGTTGGGAACTACATTGATAAATTTCCGTGCATGTATACTTACTGGAAGCAACTAGCAAAGTGGACTGAAGTCAGGAAACAGGGACTAAATTTCTCATACCAAAGAATTGTGTCCCTCACCACTAAGAACAGTGTTTCTTACCATCGTTTCGAATTCGTAATTCAAATTTGTAGACCATGTTCTCCTTGGACTCTTCTAACACTTTTTCTATTGTTTCTTATTCAACGCTGCCAAAATGGATTCCCCCTGTGCCAAATTAATAGTTTTTATTGCGGGAAATTCTCTTGCTTTCCTTATCCGCAACGAGGAAACAATTGTTGTTTTTAGCTGACAATAACGGGAGACAACTGAAGTGATGGCAGCGCCGACTAGCTACGGACGGGGTGCTGTTTTCCATCTTATTTTTGCGTGTTTTTGTTTTCGGCTTTGTCGGCAGGGGGCTTTGCGCTCAAGGCTTAGTTAAAAGATGCAGGCTTGCAACTGTATGCGTAAGGTTCAGCGTTTGAACCAGAGGTGTCACCATAACCGGTCGGTGAAAGCACAAGGTTGGCCGGCCCACCAAAGGCACTCGCATTCTTGTATACGCGAGGTGGCTCTCCTCTTGGTTGTCGATGACCGTGGCCGCAGCGAGCCAGCTCAAGCAACTATGCGACGACTGGTGCGCTCCACAGAATGCGCACCGCCCGCTCGGTTTAGTGTTCATATTAAGGAAAGCCGAAGGCATACGGACCCACGCACTAAAGTACGCGGTTGCACACGAAAGCGGCGAACGTGTGCAAACATACAGCCAAAGCACAATTGTCCCCAGTAGGTAAGCGCGCAGTCAGGGGCGCAATTGTCAAAGCAGCAAAAACACTAACTCCCACGGACGGAAGTTCACTCACGGCAGACGCAGAATAAAAAGCCGGACCCCAGAATGACCACACTGGTCGAGCTGAGAATGCGCAAAAACACAGTAACGGTTTTCTGCGTGTCTTATCGGCGAAAGACTTCCTTACGGCCGAAAAAATGCGGCGAACGAAGCGACGGACAGTAACATCAATCATACCACACACGCAACGGACACACCAAAAAAATTCTGCTAGTACGCGTGAAGATGCCAAAGGGCAATAACGGATGCTGACAAAGCCGGCTACAGTATTACCTCTCGTCCAATACTGGAAAACCAAAACGTCGCCAATTGGGCTGCATGCATGGTCCGCACAAGAGTGGGGAAAAAGAAACACGCGCCAAGAATTCGGCTCAGGTTTGCCGATAGGTGGCAGTTAGGGACCATCAGCGTACGCCGACGCGACGATCGCTGAGGTAGAAGAAAGGGGTTTCGGCGTGGTCGTTACACATGGTTGTTACACGTGCTTCATTGTCTTGAGTATTAGTGTAAATGGTTGTGAAATACACTCCTTGTCACCATTCATCTCTTGCGCTGCGTATTATCTTCTGTCAAGCTCCCCGCGGCGTCAGCACCTCCACTCATCAGGAAACCTGACTTTACTGCAAAACACCCATTTTCCTATATTGTGCTTGCGCAAGTAACCTAATAAACTATCAACCATTTTTATCTTAGTCTTCCGTCATTTATCCACGGGTAGTGAAGCCTCTTCTTCTTGAAGTAGTACTTCGGCGAGTTTTGACTTGAGCAAGTGAGAATGCCAGCAAAAGCTCCTATTGTAACATATTCTCCAATCGCAATACTGGATGCTGTTCAGCGCCGTTCCCGTGCGAGCTTCTTCACCTGTATTTTAGCTTAAAAAGTTGCTAAAGTTTCTGCACATCTTTTTCAAGACGAGTAAAGGACCTACGCGTACACGCAAAACTTTTTCAAACCAAAATTAGTATTTGCTTCCTTCAGTTTCCCGAGCTAAACTCGATCAGGAACCAATGTCTAAGAATTTCAACATGGTGTTGTGGAACTAAATCTCGCTTGAAATTGCTTGTTTTCAATACCCATTACACTTTAAAGAAGAAGGCGGTAAATATCTCTTGGGGCCTATCAGAGACGCACGAAGTGTAGCTCTTCTGTATAGACATAAAGGGATTATATTTTTGGTTGTTGGAGCCACACAACGCCACCACTAAACGGCGGCGCCCTTAAACTAGAACCATTTTGTTGACTAGAAGCAACTAGATCTTGATCGTTGGTTTTGTGTGCGGAAAAGAATTAAACAAGTTGGTAAAAATTACTTTCATAGATAAATTCATTGCCGTATAGTACTAGAAAATTTCCCGAACATCTAATAGTTCTTACACTAAACTAAAATAATAGTGTCCGCAGAAACGTACACAGGGTATTGTGTCAGCGAAGAGAAATTGCATTAGGCAGATTGTTGAAGTGACTGTAGGATCTTCCTGTTCGGATCAAAGCCAAAGATAAAAAAGGGCAATTTCTAGTCCCTCACTCAATATTTCGCATGTCTTACTCACAGCTACATCTTTAGAAAGCAAATGTATTTGGCAAGTTTTGTCGACAGGTAATGAATGCGAACAGCTGGTTGGGGCCTCTAAAACCACAACCCCCTAGACATTTCTCTAAGCGAAACTTTTACGGGAGCCGTGAGCAAGGCACAGGTAGTGACTGCCGATACACATAGTTTGTTTCGGAATAAATGTGAGAAAAATATAGCGTCAAAGGCGATGACTATTGTTTATATGATGTGAGCGGCTGAAAAGACAAAGAATCATTACGAGTAAAACAGTTTTTTTTTTCTTTTTTTGACGCAGGAATAACATTGAAAATAAAACAAGCACTGCTTTTACACAGAAAGTTGTCATACGACAAATCTGCAGTGAAAAAAACTTTTTTGGATACCAATATCATGATGCAAAACCGTGCGCATATTTATAGAGTGAAAGCTCTCCAAATCTGCGCACGCAGATCGGCAGTATGTAATAATTCTATTGTTTGCAGTGTTAATGAAGAAATGTTATGACACTTAAGCCTGGTAGTGTATACGAAGTTTCAAAGCCAGGAAATTATGGAACACTTGTCAGTTCACGTTCATCCGCATAATATTCGTTCCATCCTAGCACGGCAAAGGGGTATTGCAGTAGTTACCACACCTGGTCGTTGCTTTGTGAGACCCAGATTCGTATCCAAGTCGAACCCAAATATGTTTCCGTGTGCATTTTACCTATTTTTGTTAAACAGCGCGCATAATTTGGCTCCCTTTATTTTGGTGCGATCTACTGCGATCACTTTTCGCACTTGATGTGACATCTAAGGATTTTTGCTTAAGACGTATGTCGAATTTTCTATAGATATGTGGAGAAAAGTGGTTTTTTTATATTTATATTTTTCTGAAGAAAACATGAAAAAACCTGTTTCCTTCCAGGCTGATCAAAATTTCATGAAAACGTACATCTCAAATATAGATGTAATTGTAAGAAAGGCGAGCAGCCGCCAAGAACCACAAATGCTTTACAAAGACGACACGGAAAAAAACTCGTTACCCACTTCGTATATTAGGGAGGAAGGTCTTTTTTCTTTATAGCAGGGAGATTCTTTAACAAGAAGTTCTGCTCCTGCCATTAAGGTTGCCACAATTGATACAGTAAGCAACCACTGTTTCAAGGGCCCAATGTGGCAGTTCTTCATTATCGGAAGGGGTGGTACGCCGAGTTTTGATTTGCCGTCAAGTATATTACTAGGTAAGACTCCTGAAAAAACACGTTAGGGATTGTAGTGAATACTGCACAGAACAATTACAACACCTAGACAAACTACAACATGTAATCTGATAAGTCAAACTCAACTTTCGAGAGAAGCCATGTTGTGCATGCTTCTTTTTTTTAGACAAAGCAGAACGCTATTATCTATACGATGTCTACCTACACTCTTGTTTTTTCCCACAATGATACATCATAGAAGCCTTAAAGCCTATACAAATTATTTTATGTTCTGCTGTGTTGTGGCAAGAAAAAACATTTCTGAAAATTTGGATGTAATAATTTTAGAGGAAGGCCAAAGGCAGATGAGAAGAATTTCACCAAAAGCTTTGCAATAAAATCTTCTACCTTATGCCGGCTGCTTGAAATTTCATTCTAGCAAAATGGATTTTTTTTCAACAACCAAGAAGGCTGAAATCTTTTCAACTAAACCTGTTCGGGTGGAACATTTTTTTGTGCAAGTCAGCTCTAACACAAGTCCCTATCAAGCCAAAGCGTGGTAATAAACAATATTGTTCTTAGTTTTATATTTTCAACCTATAACTCTAACGCTGTTAGTGTGGGGGAAAATATGTGTGCATTCGGGCAATAATTACAGTTACTAATTCTAGAGAAAAGGTATCTCGCCTTATTTAATTTTATTTTACTTTATGCTCCCATTTGACGTTAAAAATCTGCCGATTTTCACAATGGTTGGTAGATACTTTGCAGTGGTATCAGGCGAAGTATTTTCCTTTTAAATGAACTTTAGCCGCTGAGGTTAAATCAAACTGATGAAAATATATTTCGGTGGGTATTTGTTGAACAATGAGCACGGCCACAATTATTATAAAATTCTATCTTTTTTCTTAGATTAAACATGTTCATACTCGCTGTCCACGCATACATGTATGCACTTTTTGTGCGCTCCGCTTCAGCTATTAGGTGTTTCGGCGGGAACGCCAGGTACTCGTTTATGTGTGCTTCCATGGTTTGCGGTAGTAGCCGATCTTTTTGGAGGGTTCAAGTTTTTGGTTTACTCAGCGTTGGTGGCGCTTGCATCGCAGAACAGAATGAAAGAGCTTAATCTTTTAGAAGGCCTCAAATCGATGTCTCAATAAAATTTGTGGCGTTCTTTGTCCACCTATCACTCGTCTTTATGGACTTAGGTCTTTGTTCCGGCATTGTTGTCCCTTTTTTATTGTACCGTTTTTCGGTCAGGTTAACTGCACTCCTAGTACAGTTTTAATGGTCTACGTTGCAAGAATCATTTTCTTGAATGTTTTTATTGTGTTGGTCAGACATGAGCAATATTTTTTCAACATTCATGGTGTGCATCTATAATTAACACCGCCATTAAGAGGCATTGTAAATTTTGACGCACCTTTACAAAGTATGTAATTAAACCATGAGCTCCGGTTTCACAAAGGCTGATGTGTTTCCAACGTCTTTCGTTTTTCCGCAATAGACATTGTAAAATAAACATTTTTAAATCGGCAGTAGTGCACATTACAATTCACTGTAAAAACTGCTTTAGAGGTTGGTTGTCCCAAAATATGGGTGCAAGAGAGAGAGAAAAAACATGTGCATGAATGATTTGTGTGGTTTGGTCCTAAACAAACGGCATGGCCTGTGTTTAAGGTCGTTATCCTCTGATTTGTGCCAAAGGCTCCTGACGCATCCGGTGTGCAAAATGTATAAAATTTCGGTCGCTGTTTAAGAGTTCTTTATTGCGCAGAGCACGATCTGCTTGTGGCAGCTGCGAACGGATTCAACATACAAAAAGCGCACTACATTACCACAAGCGCAAGGCTGAAAGATGATATGGCGAACGCTGTATTCGTGTACGCGTGCGCCTTCACCTGGTCCCGTACATCAGTGGGGCACGTGAACCCAGCTTGATATCAACAGGTTCGCGGACGTCCCGTCCTTTACAGCCTGTGCCCATGCACAAAGGCATAACATAAGCCGATAACTTTCGGAGCATCATCTCACACAGTGCAGGCTTAAATTGGTGCTCAGCTTTCTGAAAAAAGTTATCCACGTTTCAGAGCCCGGACAAAACTAATATTGAGAAACCGCTTAGGTCAATTGACGGGAAAACCATTTTCATTCTTCAGAAAAGTGAGCAGCAATTGTTATGTGTTTTGCGACCTAAGCATGCAAAGAGCCGTTTATAATCCGGACTTCCCAATCTTTTTCTTAGTGATGAAGATGGTGTCGACGTGTTTCCCTGCCCAGCCATTTCGGACAACACCGAGTCTTCAGAACTTCGGTGCCGCATGCGTCTCTGCTGTTAAGTGCTGCAGGAAAAAAAGAACTGATAGAAATCGGCTAGAAGCACGTCTGATGTCCATCAAGCGGTTGAATCGGCATGTACTCATTATATAGGCGCCCCACCACTTTCTTCGTATTGTACTTTTCCCACCAACACGTGAATTATCCCTTTTTCCCGTATTGATGCTGCGGAATGTAAATGCAGGCAAAGGTATTCTTCCAGCGCGAAGCCGCTCACTCATGCGTCTTTCACGAAGGTCGGCGGATATCATGCAGAGACGACGCCCTGTGGAACAACCGTGCGAAGTATCGGTGAATAAATACAGAAAACTTCTTTGCTAAAACAGAAACTGGTCAGATTATACCTTTTCAAATAAACATGAAATATTTGTACTAGTGAATTCTTAGTACTTACTATTGTTACTACACGCACAACAATGCCGAATTTAGGGGTGAATATGGTGCGAAGTGAGATTGTTTTAAATTTGACCAAGTTTTTCATGCCGCATTTCTGCTTTTTTCAGTGACGATATATTTTTAGAGATTATACACTGTGGCGAAATTAAGACAAAAACGCTTCATTTGCTGAGAAAGTGTTTTTTACACGCTATAAATGCTTAAAAATGCGGAACATCGTGTATTTTTCTAAAGGGGTGACGAGTGCAAAAATGCAAAAATCTTGTTAACAAATCCATGAGCTCAACATGGTGTACACAAGAAAATGGAGGGATTGAAAATGAAGTCATTCCTTTATGACTTGTTTGGACAGACCTTACTTTGCTTTAACCACTTGAGATAACAGGGCACATAAAAATAATAAAAAAACTTCGGAAAAAAACATTGACAGAGCATTTTGTGCCCTGCAAAGAGGAGCCCCAATTTTTTCTATAGATATCACGACGGTCGACATTATGGCTGGAACGCTGGGCATTGAGTCACCCGCATCCAATTGATGCGCGTCTTTGATCAGCCACTGGCGCAGCAGGTCACGTCGTCAGACTTTTGGTGCCTCTTTCCTCTTCGCAATTTAGTCATGCAGCCTGAACGAGAGCGATTGAAATCACACTTTACATCGTCACCCTTATTGACATCCTCGGATCAGGGGCATATACAGGCTGGGTCATCATCATCACCAGCCTATCTAAGCCCACTGCAGGGTAAAGGCCTCTCCCATTGATCTACAATTACCCCGGTCCTGTGCTAACCGCTACCAATTTAACCCCGCACCCATCTTGATCTCATCTGCTCATCTAACTTTCTGCCTCCCAATGCAATGCTTTCCTTCTCTAGGAATCCACTCTGTTTTTCTAATGACCAGCGGTTATCTTTCCTTCACAATACATGGCCTGCCCACGTCCATTTCTTCTTCGTAATCTCTAGTAAGATGTCTTGAACTCGGATTTTTTATTTGACCGACTCCACTCTCTTCTTGTCCCTTAATGTTACACCTATCATCTTCGACTGCATTGCCCGCAGCGTCATTTTCAATTTATGTTGAACCCTCTCATTGAGCGTCCAAGTTTCTGCCTCGTAGGTGACTTCCGGTAAGATGCAGCTGTCATGCACTTTCTTCTTAAGCGACAATGGTAGGCTGCTATTTATTATCTGAAAATGCTCTATGCACTCCCCACATTCTGGTCCTTCTAATTACATCTGACTCATTGTTGGGACCCGGGTGACAACTTGGACTAAGTAGCTTACCACTTCCACTTTCTCTTCCACTATCACTTCCTCTACCTCACCCCCTATCCCGAACTGCTGTGCTGTCCTGAGGTTATTGATCATTACTTTGGTTTTCTGCATATTATTTTCAGGCCCATGGTTCTTCTGTGTTAGTCCAGTGCGGAAAGCATGCTTTGCAATTCGTCCCCCGAGTTACTTAGCAAGACAACGTCATCAGCAAATCTGAGGTTACTGATGTATTCTCGGTTAACCCTTACTCCAAATCCAACAATCTGGATACTTCTGGTTAACACGCAGTGAATAACATCGGAGAGATTGTGTCTTCTTGTCTGCGGTTTTCCTTATACGTTTTTTACTGCTCTTCTTATGGAGGATGATGATAGCTGCGGATCCATTGTAGATATCCTCTAGTATTCTCACATAATGCTCATGTACCCCTGGTTCTGTAATGCCTGAATGACTTCTTTCGACCCAGTCAAATGCTTTCTCGTAATCTATGAAGGCTTATATATTGGTTCAGTACACTCCGCGCACTTCTCTATCACCTGCTTGATTGTGTGAATATGATTCATTGTTGAATAACCTTTATGGAATCATGCTTGTTCTTTAGGTTTACTGAAATCTAAGGTTACAGAAATTCTGTTAGTGATTACCTCGGTAAGTACCTTGTAGGCGACTGACAGTAAGCTCATCTGCCTGTAATTTTTCAAGTCCGTAACGTCCCTTTTTATGGATTAAGATGATGTTAGCATTCTTTGAAGATTCCGGTACACTTGCAGTAATTAGGCATTGCGTATACAGTTTTGCCAGTTTTTCAAGTGCAATTTCCTTGCCATCCTTCAAGAGGTCTCCTATTATCTGATCCTCACCAGGTACTTTGCCACCTTTCATTTCTTTCAAAGCCTTTCTTACTTCTTCGGTCGTTACTAATGGAATGTCTATTTCCTCTGAACTACTTTCTCGTTCGGCGTTATCCTAGATGTCCCGGGTACTTTACAGATTGCTATAGAACTGTTTGGCCACTGTGGCTATTTTATTCCTATTTGTGGTGATATTGCCTTGCTTATCTTCAAGTGCATAGATCCGATTTTTCCAGACGCAAAGACTCCTCTACACTGCTTTCAGGCCACGTGCATTCTTTACAGCGTATTTGATTCTCTCCATATTATACGTCCGTGTGTCAGCTATCTCACGCTTACTGATTAATTCTAAAGTTCCGCTAGTTCTATTCTCTCAGCTGGGGTGTATATTTTTATGGTTTACCATTTCCTAATTCGATCTTTTGTCTCCTGGGAAATTTTAGCAGTACCCTGTCTAGCCATCGCTCCCCCGACTTCTACTGCACACTCCGTGATAATGCGTGTAAGGTTGTTTCTGGGTTCGTGTGTTGTAAGCTCGGCATCCTGGGTAAGAGCTGAATATCGTTTCCGGAACGCGATTCTGAATTCTTCTACTTTGCGTCTTACTTTTAGCTCATTATAGGCTTCTTTTGTACTGGCTTGTTGCGGTCCCTCCTCAGATCTAACCTAATTCGAGATCTTACCATACGGTGGTCACTACACCTTGCCTTCCGAACACTTCCACATCCTTCATGACGCCAGGGTTATCGCATAATATGAAGTTTATTTCATTTTTTTGGTCCCCATTCGGGCTCCTCCACGTCCACTTCCGGCGCTTCCATTTGCAGAAGAAGGTATTCATTATGCGTAGGTTATTCAGTTCTGCACTCAACTGGTAGGTCCCCCTGCTATTTGTTCAGCAGCCCGGACCATAGTTCCCAATGCCTTGTCTCCAGCCTGCTTCTCGCCTACTTAGCATTGACGTCCCCCATAACTACAATATACTGTGTTTTTACTTTAGCCACTGCCGATTCCACATCTTCATTCAGGCGTTCCACTACCTGGTCATCGTGGCTGGATGTGGGCGCATAGCCCTGTACCACCTTGAGCTTGTACCTCTTATTTACCCTAATTACAAAACCTGCTCCCCTTTAGTAAGTGCTATAGTGTTTTTCTATGTTGCCAGCAATGCTTTTATTGAGCATAAATCTCACTACCAGATCTCTTCTGTTCACTAGACCACGGTAACATAGAACGTGTACATTTTTCAGCTGCGTAAAGGCTCCACATGTCCTCCTAACCTCACTAAGCCCTATGACATCCAATTTAATGCCCTTAACTCCTCGAACAACACCTCTAGACTCGCTTCACTAGATAAGGTTCTTGTTTTAAACGTTGCAGGTTCAGATTCCAATTGCGGCCTGCCCGGGTCCAGGGATTCTTAGCACCCTCGGCTGCTTCACAGGTCTGACCGCCGCCGTAGTCAGTTGATTCACAGCCACTGGAGACTGAGGGCCACGGGTAGTTGGCGTATTCATTGAAGGTTTTCTCTGTTACTACACCAGGGTGGCTAATCCTGCTCTGGTGAGGGAGTGCGTTACCGGCAATGGTCGCCGGGGTACGGCCTCACCCCAAGCCCCATTCTGCTATTCCATCAATACACGAAATGTTTTATATCTGGTGGGAATTGGCCGGCACCGGGATTTGAACAATGGTCATTCTGCACGCAAGGAGGGGACAGTACGTCTACGCCACCGCTGCACGGAGAGATTGGGTATCCATTCTTTTTCTTTAGGCGGGAAAGAGCAACTGTGTTGCGGACATTTCTAATCTTTTGCTTCGTGATGCAGAACAGTTCCAGCTTGCTTTTCGGTGTCAGCACTGAACCAATGAGCTTGTTGAGCTTTCTTTAACAAATCACAAAGGTTAGCATTGTCGGTTGTGAATGTTTGGATGTCACAAACATTTCGCTGTTCAAGAGATCTTGAAGTGAACCCAGGCCTTCAAAGGAGGATCCTAACAACGGTTGGAATGAGCGCCTTTTTTTTGGCGACTGCTATTATTGCTAAAACAGAGTTACACGGCGTCGAGGTACCGTCAAAAGGTAGTAGTAGGAAAGCAATTATTTCGGCGTAGAAAATCAACTGACGAATTCTGTCAGCCAACTAAGGAAAACGCAGACTTCTTATTGTAAATATTCTTTATTAGAGGAACCTTTTGCTCTACACCTACTCAAAAAAATACAAGCAGCGTAGAAGCAGTCAAGAATGACGTGCGCAGAGAGATATCAGCGAATGAAATGTTTCGGTGTTTTCTGTAGGGACCATTTATCTTTCGCCGTTATTCCTTTGGGAAGCATCGAATCAGATCCAGAACATTGGCAAGCTACAACGCACATTCTCTTCCAGCTATTACAAGCAATACATTGGTTTTATAAACAGCATTATTCAGGGGGGCAAAACAAGCGTGGGTTTGTTCCGTCCCCATAACCTTTCAAAGGTGCATCGGGGGGTTTGTTGTAAATTAAAAGGGGAGTTTCATTAAAAAGTCTGCCCCCGCGTATAAAGGTAACCCACGTGTTTGTTAACGGAACCTACTTTGGGGGAGGTACCGGGCTCGGGGGGAACCGTGCGAAAAGGGGAAACCCCTAATTTCTTCCCCAAAATCAAAAAATTTTTCCCAGGCTTTTTTAATTCGGGGTTCCTTCGAAAGGGGCCCTTTCCCAAACAAGTTCCGGGGTGATTTTGGACCCCTCGGGACGGGGCTGGTGACCGGTTTTCCTTCGTTTCTTCCCATTTTTTCGGCTTGTAAGAAAAAAGGTTTTCCATTTAAATTTGGGGGGATTTTGCCAAAAACAAAAAAATTTTTTGGAGGAAAATTTTTTGGGGCCTGGGCCCTTTAACCCGCGTTTGGGGACAAAAAGGGCAGGAAATTTTCCCTTTTTTTGGTTTTGAAAGGGGAACCCCTTTCGGGGGAAAATTTTCCCAACAATTTTTTTAGAAAAGAAATTTGTTTTTTTTTTGGGGGGGGTTTTTTGTAAGGGACGTCTTTTAAAAATTGGGGTATAAACAAGGAAAGGGGGAAAAACCCCCCGGTTTTTTTAAAATTTTTTGGCCCCAAACCGGAAGAATCTTTTCCCCCTTTGTTTCCATTTTTTCCGGAGGCCCCTTACTTTGGGGGGGTTTTCCGTTTCCTTATTTTTTTTGTGGTTTATTCTTTATAATATAAAAAAATTATAATTTTTTTATCTCTAAAAAAAATTACCTTAAATTTCTAAATTAAAATTATAAATTCCCCAAGGAAACCTGGATGTTGGCCAAAAAATAAACAACAGGGTTTTTCCCCATACGGGGCTCCAATACCTTTTTATTCTTTTTTAAATTAACAACAATTTTTTTTTCTCCACACTTCAGGGGTTTTTTAAACCAAAAAAAATGCGAAAAAACCACGGGTTAATAAAGGGGCCCTTTGTAAACGGTAAACCAACTTTTGGGGTTTTTGTTTTTAGGGGGAAAAAAACCCCCGGGGGAAAAATTTTGGGGTTTTTCCCGCCACTCTTTCCTTTAAAAAAAAATTCACGTGGGGTTTAAACCTTGGAAAAAATAAAAAAGCCTATCATCGGCCTAGTAAAATTTTTGGTTCATTTTAAAAAGGGGTTTCGAAAAATTAAATTTCCCGGTTCCCCAAAAAAAATAATTCCGGAACACTTTTTTGGGGGAAAACGCAAAGGGGGAAAAAAATTTCCGATTTGCAGGGTTTAAAAAGGGAAAGAAAAGGGTTTTTGTTTAAAAAGGAAATTGTAAAAATTAAGCCTAAGGGGGGCAACAAAAAAATTTTTTTCAATTTTTTATTTTTTAAAACCCCAAACCCCGCTTTTTAACCAAACGCCTTTCCCGGAAACGAATGCCCCCGGGGGGAAAAAATTGCCCCCATAGTAAAAAGAGTTTTTAAAAGTTCCCGGAAAGGTGGTCCAAAATTGGAAACAAAAAGGGCAAAAAAAAGGGAAAAGGTGGTCAACGGGAGAATGAATCTTTGGTTTGCTATGTTCGGAGAACTTTCTTTGGGGCGAAACTTTTGTTTTTTGGGGGGTTTCCTCTTTAATAAAAAAAAAGGGGCCCAAAATTTTGGTTTGCGTGTTTTGGAAAAATCTTTTTCTAGGTTTAAATTTAAAGGCTCGCAACGAAAGTGGGGATTGATGGGCCAAATAACTAACAAAACACGGAAAACGACTTATTTAATTTTTAAAAAAGGCCCCAAGGGGGTTTTTCCCACACCCTTCAGGGGGGTTTTTTCAAACCCCAAAAATTGATTTAAAGGGGGTTTGGGAAAAGGGGAAAAAATTTTTGGTTTTTGATGTTTTTTTGAGTGGGATTTTTGAAGTTTGGGTTTCCCCTTTTTCCCCGTTTTGTTTTTACAGTGTAAAACAAGCTCGATTCATCGGCCTAGATAATAAATGTGTCTTCAGTATTTAGGTTTACGACATCATTTACGTACAAAATAAAATGTTTTGGCTGGAGCGTACTATTTTGGAGAGCGCAAGTAGGTAGATTCATAGATTTAAACACGTATTCATTGATAAGAACACAGGGGTCCCTGTTCTCGGAAAAAATCGAAAAAGCTTAAGAACCCCCGGAAACCAAAAAAATTTTTTTTAAAAAGCCGTTAACGCAAACGCCTCGCGCAGGATCGACCAAGAAAAAAATTCCCCCTGAACAAACGGTAATTTTAAAATGTTGGGGGTTAAAAATAAATAAGGCCCCTTTAACCCGAAAAATTTCAGTTTTGGGGGCTTTTCCCCGGGTTTTTTAAATTTGTGGGTGGGGCCTGGGGGCCGCCGGAAAAAATCCCCCAAAAATGGAAGCGTGGAAAGGGGGTTTTTTGGAGGTTAAATTTGGGGGGAAAGGGGGCCCCCCAAGGCAAGTAAGGACTTTTTCGGCAAATCAGGTGTGTTAAAACACAGAGAAAACGTTAGTCTTACACTTAGGACGTAGGAGACTCTCCATCAGTCTTTCGGACGGGGCGGGGATGTTTAAAACCCAAAAGGTATAACGTTAAATCTTTGAAGGCCGTCTGGGGCAACAAATGTTTTTTTGCGTGATAAGTCTCGGCCATGAGAACTTGCCCGTACCCGGATCCTACGTCGAGTGATAAGAAACATTCCGCTCTCTACAGACAGTCCAACGCATCGTCGATACGCGGAACAGGGTACAGGTCTTTTCTTGTGATGGTATTTAGGCGGCGATAATCAACGCAAAACTGAAAAGAGTCGCCTTTCTTCCTAACCAGAACCACTGGTGAAGCCAACGAACTCTTCGAGGGACGAATAACCCCGTTGAAGCATATCCTGACGTGGTCTTAATGGCTCGCCGCTTTGTCGGAGATGGAGGATATGGGCGCTTTCGAAGGGTAGCAGGTGATCCGGTGTCGACTGAGTGCGTAACAACATAAGTGCGGCCCAGCGAGGTTTGCGTGCAATCAAAGAAAGAACGAAACTTCAAAAGCAATAAAGTAAGACGTTCTCGTTGGGTTGCATCCAGATTGGCGTCGACGAGAGGGAAAGTCATCGAATGGTAATAGCCCGATCGAACATGGAGAAACACTCAGTTCACCGACCTCAAGTTGGGAAAACCCCCTGGTACGTCAACAGCTAGACGAGCATGTACAAGGTTTTCGAAGCCAAGTGTTTCTACCTGCAGAAGAGCGCATGGTGTCGCTGAGGGATTGGTCACCAACATAGTGGTGGCGCAGTACGAACAGTTAAAACGGCGGAAGGGAACGGAAAGCATTTGCGGCGGAAGAAAATGTCGGAAGGCGTAAACGAAACAGTGGCGTCGGGGACAGAGGTGGCCCAATAAAGGGAGGAGCTGGGCGGACGTCGGTGTCTTAACCGGACGTCGGTGTTCCAATGATGGTGTCTTAAGCTCCGAGTTTTTTCATGGGGGCTCTTAAAAAACCCACAGAAAGCTGGATTTCTGCACGTTAACAAATAATGATAGGGGTTATTGTGTGAAAGAATGTCCCACCCGCGGATGTTGCCGTGAGAGCAATATGGCAGCACGATGAATGAATGGTGTACGAATCGTTCTGGATGAAGACACGAGCATTGCAGGCGGATAGCGGCTATTTGGGCTGTCAACTGGCAGTGCGTAGCAAAAGTCCAGAAAGGGGGGGCCATAACTTTTCCAATAGAAACAGAGGTCCGGGGTGACAGAAACGTGGGTCCAGTGTAGATGAGAGCAATGGTAGGGGCACCTTGCACAATTACGTGGATAACACTATTTGGCTTTAATTGAGGACTTCTAGGACTCGATGGCGACCCAGTTGTTGCCTCCGGAACTGAGTCTTTTAGTTTTCCTCTTCGTCATTAAGTAGCGCGGCGACGCATTGGATACACCGAACGGCGATGTGGAGGAGCTGAAGGGCGGGCAGCGAAAGTTGGACGGTCCGTCGGCTTAGAGGGCACATTTTATGGCACTGGTTGAGATGAATACCGCGAAAAGTAATGGGTGGTGTAAAAAGTCGCGTGGGAATAGTTTTGCGGGCGGCAATATGCGGCGGCGATATTAGCCAGCGACATGCCCTGGCGTTCCACATGCAAAACAAATCTGACGATTGTCCTGCGTGCACCACACACCCGTTAGCTGGGGACTGCACACCGGGCTTGTAATCGGCGGTTTTGGTGGTAGTGAAGCCGGGGCACGTGGCGCTGGTGGAAAGGAAGCGGCATGAAAGGAAGGGGCAGGAAAGGAAGCGGCAGGTGGGTATACAACAGTTCGGCGAGAGAACGAAGCAGGCTGGTGCGATAGCTGTCCTGCTACCGACGCGTAAGTGAGGGGCGCAGCTGCCGGCAGGTTATGCAGAGCCGATGGCAGTGCGGCAGTGACCTCTTCCTTGATCACAATTTTGATCAAGGCGCCAGGATGGAAGGCGGGTCTGAGAAGCGAAAGAGGAGGTAGACTTTGCGGGCCACCTCTTCGCGAATGCAATATTTTTTTCGCGCCAACAGAGTAGGGTGCCCTTCATAAACTCCCTCTACACTTGACACGGCTGCTCCTGAACACAAGCTTGCCGGGGTGAGGGTTCGCTGCTTCCGCAGCTCCTAGAAACTCTGGCAAAGGTTGAAGACGTCAGCGACCGTTTGGGGGTGGTTGGCTAGTACTGGAAAGCGTCGTCATCAATTCCCTTCAAGATATGTCCCATCTTCCCTGTTTCTGTCATGGAGGAGTCGACGCGCTTGCACAGGTCGATGACATCCTCTCTGTAGCCAGTGAACGTCCTCCCAGCCTGCTGTCCTCGAACGCGTAAGCGCTGCACGGCACGACGCTTCCTCACCGTAGGGATCCCGAAGACATCTATGAAGTTAGAGCGGAAGGAGAACCACGTCTAAATTTCGGGATTTTTATTATTGTACCATGTTTCCGCGAGGCCTGTGCTGGAGAACGGAACATTGATCAATTTGTGTGTGTCATCCTATTGGTTGTGGTTACTCACACGTTTGTACATGGAAAGCCAGTCCTCAGCATCATTTTCGTCGGTGCCATTGAACTTGGGTGGAGACCGCAGACGCAGTAAGCCCGAGCAGATGACGCTTGGTGCCGACGACGGAGGCTGCTGGATGGAAATTTTTGTTTATTGTGGACAGCGTTCAGTCACTCAACTCCAGAATGGGACTCAATCAACTGACCTCCCCCACTTGTAAGGGATATAGTTGACCCTCCAATAGTAAACCGAACGGCGTGTATTGGCAGGAGCAGAAGCAAGGCCAGAGCCGGTACACGCATACAGACGATGGACGCATTTGCGCGCCGAGCACCTTCTGCCATACTCCTTTCGCTGCTACCAGCATGCCCGCATACCGTCGTACATAGATTTGACACGATTGCATGGTACTCTTATGGATGTAGTGCATACCCCAATAAGCTGATGACGTTACGAGAGCTGCTCTTTAGCCTTGCTACAGTATATATATTGTGGGAACGCGACCTTAGCACGTTCCCTATCGTTCGGCTTCGCCGCACTGCTTGCTCCTCGTGGGAAATTGCTTTGCGAGACGTCGGCGAGGGTGATCTACCTCCTAGCCGAAGGAATGTCCTGTGGCCAGTGAAAGCACGTGGGTTGCAAGGTGCGCGAAGTTGAACCTCGGGAAATGGGACCCCGCCTGGTGCCCCCCCTTCGAGGATCGGGAAAAAGAGGGGGGGCAATGGCTGCCATCGGCCCCAGCGAGGCAAATGTGAGCGCGCTGAGGCCCCCCGGATGTGGCTATTGTCACGGTTATTCGAATCTCTTGATTCCCTTAAAGTGCCCGGTCGAGGAACTAGATCTTCGCCGTCAACCTGCTAGCCTGCGTTCTCTTTGTATGTTTATGATTCTGTAATACATGTGAAAGACCAAAAACACTTGTCGCTTCCTTAGTTCCTTTGAGCCACGTCCCGCGGCGGCTGGCGCGATACAGTGCGCAGTGGGGGGGTGGGAGAAAGCTTGCTAGCGGGGCGAAACGAGAAGGCCAAGAGTAATTTGGGTCTCTCGTCGCCGTTTTTGGTATTACAGGAAGTAGTAACTGTCCTACTTTTACCCCTCGATAAAACCCCCACATCTGGCGCATAAATGTGAGGCTTGCTCTCCGAAACTGAAACATGCCTTTGTTTGGTGTGAGAAAAGTTCTTTGTGCGAACCTGACAAGTGTTACTGCTAGCATGAATCGGATCGCTACCGGATGCAGGCGTACTTTCTTGAGACCGGAGTGAACCTTGCTACGTCGTGCTAGAACATGTGCGCCCCGATTTTTTTCATTGCGCCGTTTAGGCGGGAGGCTTCTGCCATGGCAATCTCAGGCACTTAAATTCTGAAATCCAGCACCCATGACGCTATAGGGCATAAGGCCTGCAATAAAATTGCAAGTTCCCAAGTGAGCGAGTATGGAAGCAGAGTTGTTTGGCCCCAATTTTTTCCCTTTTTCTGCTGTCTATTTTATCGACTGCGGGAGTCCTGGTTCTGGGAGCCGGGTGTAGAGGAGCCGCGGGGGCCGTAAGGGCGTCTGGTGTTGTGGCTCGGCACCGGGCGTTCCGACATCGCAAGACGCGATGGGCGCCGCCGCTCATTAAGCTGTTTGGGTTTGGGGAGCGAGCGGGTGGGGCGGACGACAAAGCCGATGTCTACTTCACGGATGTGCCAACGGGGCAATAGAGCAAGCCTCTGGGTAGCCGGTCGTTGCCAAAGATACGTGTAGCACGAAGGCTTTTTAGAGCCGGCACCGGGTGGGAGAGGGGCACGACCGAGGGGGACGTAGCACGGGAGCCGATGTACGGGAAACGGCCCCTCTTCTCCACTGAATGGCGTTGTGCGTGTCGTCGGAATTTTAAGTGGTTCTGCACGTAGCGAGGCAATATCTCCTTCTCCTCAAAAAGTAAAATTTTTTTTGCCCGGTTGGAAACCGCCATTTGACAGCCGAAAATTTGGGTTTGCGTCATGCCACACGGCCGATGCTGAGGAATAGCATTTCTTCCTTGCCTGAGTTTAGGGCTTGCGGGAATGCTTGATCTGTTACGAAAACGAGTTGAGTCACCCTGGCTTGCTTGGTACGAGATGTCTGCGCTGCCGCCTGCTGTTCCGAGTCTGGGAGCATTCGAGAGGTGGGGACCACTGGCGGTGGTCCTGGCGTGGCAGCTACTTTGGGGGCGGCCTAGCTGCGGCTCCGTGGGAGCCCCCAACGGCTGCTGTCTCCCGCCATGATGGAGGGGTTTGGGGGTACAGGCGGCGCCATCCTTTTGCTGCATCGCTGGGTATCACTGCATTGCCTGGGCCGAAATTTGTGTCGGGAGGCTCCTCCATGGGGCCTACTGATACGTCCACGGCGCATCCGGGCTGAGAGCAGCGGCTGTACGGATGTCATGTGTCAGCGCAGTCGCTACACTTGCCTGAGCTGGCCTTACACTACCCTTCGAGACGCTGGCCTGCTGTCTTCGGCCAGGGCCAGAGCGGACTTGATGATCATCACCACTGAATACGAAGAGCGCCAGCACGAGCAAGGATTGCTCGTGTTGGCCTGCGCTGCGCCACGTCGAACACTCGGCCAAGAACTCCGCATACTGGAGTGCATTCTGGGTGGGACTAGATGCAAGGAGCCCCTGACACAGCTGTCGACGACGTGACTGCATATGTGCTTGGCATGGCTGTTCGAACCAGTTAGCTCAAGGTCACCGGTACCAGAGCAGCTGTGGTACTTCGGTGTTACGTGCGACACCTGACCGTTACACAGTTATATCGTGCATGGCCGTTAGATACCTGTTGGCTGGCGATATCTGTTTGATGACGGCGAGTGCGAAGACAGCTGCTGCGCTGGGGCGAACCCACAGGTTTTCTTTATAGTTATGAACATTGCGTCTGGATGTCTCCGCATTGTATACTTCCCACGGTACGCAAAATGTTTAAGGTTGGAGGGATGTTGGAACGCGACCTTAGCGCGTTCCCTTTCGTTCGGCTTCGCCGCACTGCTTTCTCCTAGCGGGAACTTGCTCGGTGAGACGTCGGCGAGGGGGATCTTCCTCTTCGCCGAAGGAGTGTCCTGTGGCCGGAGAAAGCACGCAGTTTGCAAGCGGCGGGAAGTTGGAGCTCGGGAAGCGAGGCGACAGGACGCCCCTGGTGACCTCCTTCCTTCGAGTGTCGGGCAAAAATGAGGGTGACACTGGTTGTCATCGGCGTCGTAGCGAGGCAAACGCGAGCGCGCTGCGGCGCACCGGAGGTGACTGTTGTCACAGTGACTCGAACCTCCCAATTCCCTTAAAGTGCCCGGGAGACGTACTACATCTTCACCGTCAACCAGCTAGCCTGCATTCTCTTTGTATGTTTAATATTCAGTAACAAATGTCAATGAGCGAAAACACTTGCCGCTTCCTTTGTTTCGTTCAGCCATGGCCCGCCGCGGCTGGAGTGGTACACCGCGCAGCTGCGGAGTGGGAGATAGCTTGCTTGCTGGGCAAAATGAAGACGCCGGTTTTGCTATTGCAAGGAAAAGTGACCTACCTACTTTATCTCTGCAACACCCACAATATATATATATATATATATATATATATATATATAATATTTATTAATATATATATATATATAATATATAGATTTTATATATATATATATTTTATATATATATAATCCTCACCACATCTGAACATTCCTTGTGATGTCGACCGGGTGTGTGTGTGGGGCGTGCAGCCTGGGCGAACGCTCGGCAACTGCTGCCTTGTAAATAATGTATTGGGAGAAGCTGTACAGGTTATATTTTAGCATGTGGACAATCGCCCTTTCCTGGGTGTGCACCCTATTCTCATCGCACCATCTTCATCTCGGCGGCCGCAGTGTCATCGAGATCGCCTTTCTTGCTGAGCCTTCCTAGCGCTGTGACCGCACGAATAAAGTCTCTCGCCTGGCGACTCCCGGAGCCTCTCAAGTGGTGGAAGGTGCTTTCATCTTGCAGTCTACCTCTCGCTTCCGCCCCAAATGGAGCTACGATCAGGTCGTGATTGCTACTGCCCCCCAAGCACCATGCAGCACGAAGAAGCCGCTCGGGCAGCAACGCTGCAGCCCGATCCAGCCTACCTTTACTATCACCACCCCCCAGCGCGATCCTCCATCTTTCGCTGGCCTCCGCGGTGACGACGTCGAAGAGTGGCTCGACTCCTACAACCGCGTGAGTTCCTTCAATCGATGGGATGACTCTTACAAGCTAGCGGAGGTGCCCTTCCGTCTGAAAAAGGGTGGCTAAAACTTGGTTTTTTAATCATCGCGAAGATTTCACCGATTGGGACAAATTTACCACTGACTTACGTCAATTTTCGGCACATCCCCCAAGGCGCGCTAAAGCTGCCAAGAAAAAACTCAATGAGCGCGTGCAACATCCCATGGAGACCTATACGTCCTACATCGAGGATGTCTTGGCCCTGTGTCGACAAGTGGCGCAGCATGTCGGAAGAAGCCCCGGGTTCGGCATATTCTGAAGGGAATTGCCCCGTTTGCTTTTCAGGCACAAAAGACTTCGACTTGCGCGCCATGATTCGGCTGATCATTCGCGAGGAGCTTGAAGGACACGTCTCGCACAATCTCCCAGACAACCGCCACCAGCCTCCGAGTAGTACAGTGCTCACACCTAAACAAGAAAGCTTGGTTCCCGGCCTGCGTGATCTCATCAGGGATGAGCTGGCCACTGTTAAGTCCGATCCTCCGCACAAGGCTGAGCACTCCTGCACATGTCCTGCGGCTTCTGCTTCCACACTGCCACCGGTCATGCAAACGTCGATGCCGCTAACGCACGTTGGGCAATCCTGCGCGCACGTGGCTCCCATTTCTACGGTCTCTTCTACTCCTCGGTCTTATTCCGTCTGCCCCCCTTCACGGCCAGTTTGTTACTACTGTGGCATCCGGGGCCATATTTCACGTTTTTGTAGACTGCGCCAGCAGGACGAGCGATACAGTTACGCTGTGAACTCACGCCGTGATTATAGCCCACACCGTTATGGACAACTCTTGTTTCCACCAGCTACCCGTCGCTCTTCGCCCCCTCCTGACTCCTATGAACTGCCTCGCACGCAACATTCTCCCCGACGTCGGTCACCTTCGCCTTACCGCCGGTCGTCGTCTCCTCTCCGCCCGGCCTCTCACGTTGCCGACCATCTCTCGGAAAACTGAAAGCAGCAGTTTTCTGGGGGGAAACTGCGTCACGGGAAAAATCTTCAAGTCCCCCTAAGTCCGCATCAAATACATTGACTGTTCTCATAGAAGGAATATGGGCCGAAGCTTTAGTCGATACAGGAGCCAGGGTTTCCGTGATTCATGCAGATTTGCGCTGTAGGTTAGGCAAGGTTATAACGGCCTATGACGGTCCGACTTTTCCGTGGAGCCAACGGTGTTATGATTTGACCCTGCGTCTGTTTCATCGATTCCATACGTCATCACATACAGTTCGCAGTATTGTCCTCATGTGCACATCAGCTCATTTTGGGTTGGAATTTTCTGTCGTCGGCCTCAGGGGTCACACCTGTCGCCAACCCACCATTCATATCGCCGATACCTCCATTGCCAGTGTTTCCGAAAGACCGAAGCAACGCCGCTTAGTAGCGAGGACCGATTCTATTTTGCGCCCAGGAGAAGAAACAGTTTTGTCCGACTCCTCGACTACAGTCACTGATGGTGATGTGTTGATTGAACCAGCTGGGAATTTTATTTTGAAAGGCGTAGTCATACCTTCCTGCCTCGTCCGTTTTTGTCTGGTTCAGCTCTCCTTGCTGCAGTAAATACGTCTACCGAAACAATTTTGCTACCGCAAGGTGCCCCCGGTCGTTTTAGTTTGTGACGATGAGGCAGTGTTGGCTCCCACTGTCTACACTTTCGACAGATAAACACGCCTCCAAGTCGCCAACCCCAGCCTCTGCTTTCGACCAGCAATAAGTTCTGATCTTACAGCAGACCAGAAGCAAGCATTACAAGTCTTGCTATCGAAACACCAGCGTTCCTTCGACGTTTTTTTGTCTGTTCTGGGAAAGACATCTGCTGCGGAGCATCGCATCGATACAGATGCATCGTGTATTGTTCGCCGCCACCCATACCGCGTTTCTCCATCCGAGCGGAGGGTTATACAAGATAATGTCGACGACATCCTCAAGCGGAATATCATTCTTTCCTTCATCGAGTCCGTGGGCTTCGCTTGTTGTGTTAGTGCAAAAAAAGACGGTTCCGTACGCTTTTGCGTCGACTATCGGGCGTTGAACAAAATAACACGTAAAGACGTCTACCCGATGCCCCGCATTGATGACGCCCTGGACACTTTGCAAGGTGCCGAGTACTTTACGAGCCTCGATCTTCGCTCTGGATACTGGCAGGTTCCCATGCACGAAGCCGATAAAGAGAAAACAGCTTTCGCCACGCCCGATGGTCTTTACGAATTCAACGTGATGCCATTCGGGCTGTGCAACGCTCCGGCCACATTTGAGCGAATGATTGACACCGTCCTTCGTGGCCTTAAATGGAGAACCTGCCTATGCTATCTAGACGACATTGTTGCTTTTTCCTCTACTTTTGCTGACCACCTACACTGCCTAGATGAAGTCCTTACATGCCTTGCCAATGCCGGGCTTCAACTAAACAAAAAAAGGCCGATTCGCGAGCAAATACATCAAGGTGCTCGAACACGTAGTCAGCAAAGACGGAATTCGCCCGGTCCCCCAAAAATTAACGCCGTACAACACTTTCCCTGGCCGACCCGTCTCAAAGACCTCCGCAGTTTCCTTGGCTTAGCTTCTTATTTCCGGCGTTTCATACGAAACTTCACTTCGCTTGCTTCGCCCCTCCACAAACTTCTCGCATCTGGTACCTCTTACACATGGTCTGATGACGGCGAAGCAGCGTTCGAAAATCTAAAGCACGCTCTCACTTCTGCGCCGGTGCTCCACCATTATGACTAAACGGCGGCGACTATCCTACACACAGATGCCAGTGGGCATGGCCTCGGTGCAGTGCTGTTGCAGCGCAACGTATCTTCAGTAGAAAACGTTGGGGCCTACGCAAGTCGTGCCCTGACACCTTCCGAACGAAATTATACAATCACGCAACAAGAGTGTCTCGCAGTTGTCTGGGCAGTACAAAAATTTCGCCCATACCTGTATGGACGTCATTTTACGATGGTCACTGACCACCATGCTTTATGTTGGCTCTCGTCGCTCAAGATCCTGAACGGACGGCTTGGCCGCTGGGTCTTACGGCTGCAAGAGTATGATTTTACTGTGACCTACAAATCTGGCAAAAAGCATATGGATGCGGACGCCCTTTCGCGTTGCCCTGTCTCGACACAAAGTGAATCATCAGCTCCTGCGGCTCAATTCACCCTGCCAATGGGGCCTGTCGCGGAAAGGACCGAGCCGGGACCCGAAAGAGAGCCGCCACTTTAATGGGACAGGATGAAACTATATGTACAATGATAATGATAATAGTGCACGTTCGGTTCGTGCGCACGGTCTCTTTTTTCTCCTCGCTATTTCCAACATCGCCTTTGGGCGTCGTGAAGCTCGACTGTGCCGAAGGTTTTGTTGCACTCAAGCGGGCAGACCATTATTTTCGGAAACTATTGGATGAACTCAACGGTTTGGCAGAGCCGTCGAACAGCCGTTTACGTCGTCAGCTTCAGAAGTTCCGTCTCTTTAATGGTATGCTGCATCGCTATAATTACGACCCTACCGGTGACAAGTGGGTTCCCGTCGTTCCGCGTGCTCTTCAACAGCAGATACTGCCGTTTTTCACGACGACGCTAGGCCGGACATTTAGGCTTTCACAAGACCTACCACCGAATCAAAAGTCGTTTCTTCTGGCCTGGGCTTTCTACCAGTGTTTCCAAATATGCCGCTTCCTGCGCGCCCTGCCAGCACCGTAAACGGCCAACCACAGCACCTGCCGGACCGCTGCAACCACTACCTTGTCCGTCAGCACCATTCGATGTTGTGGGCATCGACTTATACGGCCCGTTGCCCGTTACCCCAGCTGGTCGGTGGGTGGTAACTGCGGTTGACCACCTTACCCGCTATGCTGAAACCGCCCCTCCCGAACCGGTTGCGCCGTAGAGGTCGCCGAGTTTTTCTTACATTTCCTATTTTTGCGCCACGGTCCACCACGCGCTCTTCTAAGCGACCGTGGGAAGACGTTTCTGTCAGCAGTCCTCGCGGAAGTTCTTCGTGCCGCCAATCCCGTCCATAAAACGACCTCGAGTTATCACCCTCAAACAAACGGGTTGACTGAGCGCTTTCATCGGACATTTTCTGATATGCTTTCTGCCTAATCCGACCAGATCACACCAATTGGGACACTATTCTGCCTTTGTGACATACGCGTATATTCTGCAGTTCAACGCACCACTGGTTTTTCGCCGTATTATCTCGTCTATGGGCGCCCACCACCTTCTGTTCTCGATTCAACTTTCTTTTTGCACCTGTTGACTGCACGGAGAATGTCCCCGCACAATTCGTTGCCCGCTTTGCTTACTGCCGCCAATTTGCCCGGGCGAATACTGAAGCCAGTCAGCATCTCCGCAAGTCTCACTACGATGAGACTCACCGCAGTGTTCTTTTCAGCCAGGGACCAAGTTTTGCTCTGGACACCCGTACGCCAACCTGGTGTGTAAGAAAGGCTGCTTTCCCGATTAATCGGTCCTTATACCGTGCTTCAGCAAACGTCCCCGGTGAATTACCGCGTGGCTCCGAACAACGCTGTCACCGATCGTCGCGGCCGCGGGACTGAAATTGTTACGTTTCTCGGCTGAAGCCATACGTTCATCTTTCCCGACACGCCCTAGCCAGCGGGCAGGTGACCGCTTTTTCTGAAGGGGGAGGATAAGTGTGAGAAGCGGGTACAGGATATTTTAGCATGTGGACAACCGCCCTTTCCTGGGTGTGCACCCTATTATCATCGCATCATCTTCATCTCGGCGGCGACAGTGTCATCGACATCGCCTTTCTTGGTGAGCCTTCCTTGCGCTGTGACTGCACGAATGAAGTCTCGCCTGGCGACTCCCGGAGCCTCTCAGTATATAGGTCATCTCGAACTGTAAATAGAGCGTGTTGGCATCCTCCATGGTTCGCCTCATTTCTTCTGCCGCAACGTAATAAATATATAAAAACATATAAATATATTGTATATATATGTATGTATATATATATATATTGATATATATATATATTTATATATAGATTTTATATATATATCTATTTACCTATATATTATATATATATATATATATATATATATATATTTTATATATAGGAATGAGGGGCTCCATAAAAAAATAAGTGTTGGCAGTCAAGAAAACCTCGGAAAGCAAAGGGAGGTTGTGGGGGTCATAGAAAGAGATGAAGAATTTTTTGAGTCGAAAGAAAGTGGTAAAAAAATGCCCGCCGGGTGGAATCCGAACCCACGACCTCCAGAATACCAGTCTGGTGCGATAACCACTACGCTACCGGCGGGGCTGTTTCCCAAGCACTTTCTCGGGTATTTTTGTTAAGTAATTTTTGTTTTCTGCACTTAGGGGGGGTAGCCAGCGCCACTCGGAGGGCTACCACCCACGGCTACCTCTGCACGGCTACCACCCCCAAGTGCAGAAAACAAAAATTACTTAACATAAATACCCGAGAAAGTGCTGGGGAAACGGCCCCGCCGGTAGCGTAGTAGTTATTGCACCAGATCGGTATTCTGAAGGTCGTTGGTTCGGATCCCACCCGGCGGGCGTTTTTTCATCACTTTCTTTTCGACTAAAAAAAGTTTTCATCTCTTTCTATGGCCCACCACAACCTCCCCTTTGCTTTCTGAGGTTTTCTTTACTGCCAACCTTTATTTTCTATATATAATATATATATATATATATATATTAGAGCAAGTATGTATGTAGCGCAGATGGAAGAATAATTGTGATCAGCATCGGTCATAACCGGCAAATCTCCGTGTGTGGGTACGCGCCGGATGCCGATGAAGAAGAGGACGCTCTTGTTCAAGCTCAGCCTCGCCATAAGCTGGTCGTGTCGGCTCACCCCTGCTGCGCTGACGCCTCGTTCATGAATAAACGGGACCATCCTTCACAGGAACGTCGAGTATCTCCCTTACAATTTTTGGTGGAGGTTGCGGTCCTGCTCGGGTCCCCATTTGTCTATCCTGGAGCTGCGCAGTCGGACACTTCCCTCGACGATGTCTCACGGTAACCACCACGAGTCCACACCTCCTGTGGCACCGATCATCTGCCCTGGCACGCTCCGTGCACGGGATCCCCCTTCTTCAACGGCAATGATGACCAGGACACTGAGGACTGGCTCGCCACCTTTGAACGTGTGAGCACCGATAACAACTGGGACGATAAGCATAAGCAAAACAACGTCAGTCTCTCTTTTACCGGGTTGCAGAGACGTGGTATAAGAACCACGGGTCTGATCTTCGCACATGGTCAGACTTCAAGACCGAATTTACCAAAGTGTTCGGGCGCCCAGCACTTCGAAAACTGCGCGCTGAACAACGTTTGCGCGAACGCGCTCAGCGCACAAATGAAAGCTTTACCTCTTATATCGAGGACATCCTTGACTTATGCAACAGGGCAAACAACGCTGTGACCGAAGAGGGAAAGATCAAGCATATCCTTAAAGGCATAGAAGACGATGCCTTCCAGATGCTGATCGCGAAAAACCCTCGCACTGTTGCTGCAATCATCAATGCTTGCCAAGACTTCGATGAACTCCGCAGAGAGGGGGCTCTCACTCGTAAACCCGCGGACAAGACCATTTGCTTTGCAGCTTAGCCTCTGACGATAAGGGTGTCCTCTTCGCCCACATTCAGCAGTTTTTTTGGAAGAAGTGGCTCGTCAGCTTTCTCTCGTTGGCGACGTAGCGAAGATGCCTCAGCCCCAAATTTTGCCCCAACCATCAAGAGCGTGATAAAAAAAACAGGTCGCTCACGCACTTCCATGCACCCAGCAGCCCAATCTCGCGGTAGCCCCAGTGGCTTACGCCGACATCACGCCACAAACGCCGATCACCGCTCCTTTGAGTTTCGCCGACATAGTACAACAGATGCCTCTAACCTATGTCGGGACCGTGCCGCGGCCCTTCACTGGAGCCGTACCGGGACCCTAACTTGCGACTGTTGCAAGCAGTGGGAGTCATGCCACTGCCGGAGTTCAACGCATTCGCCCCATGCCTTTTCGTGCCGCATCCGGCGTCGCCATTCGCAAACCCTTGGCGCACGTCCGATAATCGCCCTATCTGTTATTCGTGTGGGATTGCGGGACATGTGGCACGCTACTATCGGCGTGGCATGACGGGTACGCGCAACTCATCGTGGTCCTTTCCTTATGCACCCTCACACCCATGACGCATGCCCCAGGCCCGTATTCGATGACACCCATCTCGTCCGATGACCGTGATGTCGCCAGCCGTCGCTCGCAGTCCCGACGACGCCGCTCACTCCCTCCGAAGCGCCGTCGCCCTACGACTAGTCAGACGGAAAACTAGACGCCGCAGTTCTGGAGGCAAAAACTGCGTCACCGTAGAAATGCCAAAGTCCTCCTTCTTCGCCGCCTAATTTGATCAATTTGTACCTTGATGGTGTTTTTACCCTGGCGCTCATTGATACTGGAGCTGCGGTTTCTGTTATTGACGATAAAGTTTGCCGATCGTTGCGAAAGGTGACGACGCCTATACATGGTGTTACTCTGCGCACCGCTAATGCGCAACCTGTGGAACCGCTGGCCGCATGCACTGCTCGTGCTACAATTCAAGGGGTCGTCTACATCATCGAGCTCATCGTCCTGCCGTCCTGCTCTCACAATCTCATTATCGGATGGGACTTCTTGTCACGACATCGCGCCATCATTGACTGCGCGGGCGCTGAACTAGAGCTGTTTCGGGTACTTCAAAACGATTGTGAGAAAGCCGTGGCAAAGTTGCTTGTTCTTGACGACACGGACATCCCACCGGATTCATCTGTGCTTGTGCCATTGTCGTGCAGCAGTGTTTCTGACGCCACAGTCATATTCGCTCCTTCTGGTCTCTTGTCGCTTGGCAAATCCCTTCCACTGCCGTTCGCTGTCCTCGACATCAAATCCGGTTCCCGTTCTGTGCCTTTATCAAACCCAAATCTGTACCCCATCAAACTCTTTCGCAGTGAATGCGTTGGCCTTATAGAGAAAGTTGAGCCTTCCGTTCTTATCGTCGTAGCTGAAGGTGTTTCTCTCGTTCATATCACCGCGCTTAGCTCCGGTTGCTTACGTGATATCCAACCTGATGAGACTATGTTGCGCAACGCCATTGACGACGCCCTTACTTCGACCCAACGTGACCAACTATTGACCGTTCTACGACGCTTCAGTACATCATTCGACTGTCATATCACTCCTTTGGGCCGCACGTCAACCGTTTTGCATCAGATCGACACTGGCACCCACGCACCATTGCGACAGCGACCGTATCGTGTGTCCTCCACCAAGCGTCGTGTTATCGAGGAACACGTGGAGGACATGCTAAAACGCGACGTCATTCGACCATCGATGAGTCCTTGGGCCTTTTCCTGTGGTACTTGTCAAGAAAAAAGATGGATCCAATCGGTTCTGCGTGGATTATAGACGTCTCAACAAAATAACTCGCAAGGACGTTTACCCGCTGCCCCGAATTGATGACGCCCTGGACAGCTTGCAAGGGGCCGAGTACTTCTCATCATTGGATTTGAGGTCCGGCTACTGGCAAGTCCCTATGACCGACGCCGATCGCTCTAAAACGGCATTTGTAACACCAGATGGGCTCTACGAGTTTAATGTCATGCCATTCGGATTCTGTAATGCGCCCGCGACATTCGAATGAATGATGGACAACGTATTGCGCGGTCTGAAATGGAAAACATGCCTTTGCTACTCAGATGACATCGTCGTGTTTTCACCAGATTTTACGACCCATTTAACGCGCCTTGGGAAAAAGTATTGAAATGCCTAAATTCCGCCGGTTTGCAGCTGAACCTTAAAAAGTGCCGCTTCGCTTCTCGAAAACTCACCATTTTGGGCCATGTAGTTTCGAAAGATGGCGTCCTCCCGGTTTCCCGCGAAACTCCGTGCTGTGGCGGTGTTCCCAAAGCCGACTACGATGAAGCACCTGCGAAGGTTTATCGGCCTCTGCTCCTATTTCTGGCGCTTTGTACGGAGCTTTGCCTCCATCATTGCGCCCCTCCAGCAACTTCTTGGTGGAAGTGGGGAAATTTCTGACTGGTCCGCTGACTGTGAAAACGCTTTTTGAGGCTACGCCGTGTCCCTTTCGTCGCCACCCATACTCCGACATTTCGATCCGCGCGCACCAACGAACTCCACACCGATGCCAGCGGTGTGGGATTGGGTGCAGTCCTCGCCCAACGACAGGACGGCTATGAGGAATACGTAGTCAGTTATGCGAGTCCTACATTGACGAAGGCGGAAGCGAACTACTCTGTAAAAGAGAAGGAATGTTTGGCTATCGTTTGGGCCATCAGCAAGTTTCGCCCCTACCTGTAGGGACCGTCTTTGGGCCCTCGTGACGGATCATCATGCTCTTTGTTGGTTGCCCTTTACTAAAGGATCCCTCCGGTCGCCTCGCCCGCTGGGCCCTCCGCCTTCAAGAGTATGATATCCGTGTTGTGTACAGGTCAGGACGCAAACATAACGACGCTGACGCCCTTTCTCGCTCGCCGCTTCCATCGGACGTCGCGAGCTTGTCGACGGCAGATAACACCCTGGCGCCTCTCGCCATAGCGGACATGGCTGGTGAGCAGCGTAAGGACCCGTGGATCACCTCGATTCTCGAATATCTCTCATGCCCGCCGGCAAACGCTGCTCCAAGATCACTGCGCCGACAAGCTGCCCACTGCACCGTTCGTGACGAACTCCTGTACCGCCGCAACTACCACGACGACGGTCGAAGATGGCTCCTAGTGATTCCTCGCCACCTACGCAAGGAAATTTGCTCTTCCTTTCACGATGACCCGCAGTGTGCTCACGCTGGAGTCCTGAAAACCTACGAGCGCCTTAGACTTCGCTACTACTGGCGCGGGATGTATACCTTTGTGAAAAAGGTTTTTTAAATCCTGCCCAGACTGTCAACGGCGCAAGACTCCTCCGCAGCACAGGCGCTCCACTTCAGCCATTGCCCTGTCCAGCGGGTCCCTTCGACCGAGTGGGCATTGATCTCTACGGCCCACTTCCCAGCACAGCTTCCGGTAACCGCTGGATCATCGTCGCCGTTGATCATCTAACGCGTTACGCCGAAACAGCTGCGCTACCGGCGGCCACGGCTCGAGAGGTAGCGTCATTCTTCCTTCAGCGGTTCATTCTTCGTCACGGTGCTCCTCGAGAGCTACTCAGTGATCGAGGTCGCGTGTTTTTATCCGACGTCGTGGAGGCCCTTCTAGCTGAATGCAACGTTGTCCACCGCAAAACCACATCATACCACCCACAGACCAACGGTCTGACGGAGCGGTTTAACCGCACGCTGGGGGATATGATCGCAATGTACATTTCCTCGGACCATTCCAATTGGGACCTCGTTCTTCCTTTTGTGACGTATGCTTACAACACCGCTAAGCAGACAACCACAGGATTTTCGCCGTTCTTCTTGCTCTACGGTCGTGAGCCTTCCTGCATGCTGGAGAGTATACTTCCGTACCGACCTTACGACTCCGAATTCATGCCAGTTTCAGACGTCGCTCGACAAGCCGAGGAATGTCGCCAGCTTGCTCGTCGCTTTACATCGGAAGACCAGCCGCGCCAGAAGGCACGTCACGATGTTTCGGTATCAGCTCCAAATTTCCCAAACGGATCCCTCGTCTTGCTCTACATACCTGCCCGACTCCCGGGCTGTCACCGAAATTTGTGTCGCAATACCACGGCCCCTACCGGGTTGTGGAGCGAACATCGCCGGTGAATTATGTTGTTGAGCCTGTAACGCCCACTTCAGATCGCCGCCGTCGGGGCGTGAGACAGTTCATGTCCGGGGGCTCAAACCCTACTATGCCCCGCTCGTCTCATGTACCCCTTGGTCGCCAGGATGGCTTCCCCTTTTCGCCGGGGGTATTGTAGCAAGTATGTATGTAGCGCACATGGAAGAAAATTGTGACCAGCATGTCATAACGGGCAAATCTCCGTATGTGGGTACGCGCCGGATGACGATGAAGAAGAGGACGCTCTGTTCAAGCTCAGCCTCGCCATAAGCTGGTCGTTCGGCTCGCCCCTGCTGCGCTGACGCCTCGTTCACGAATAAACGGGCCCCTCCTTCTACAGGAACGTCGAGTATCTCCTTTACAATAATATATATATATATTATATATATATATATATATATATATTTATATATATTAATATATATTGTGAGGCACAGGCCAGGAGTCGTCGGGCACCGGTTTATTAAACTAATCCCGCAGAGAGCGACATGCTAGCGAGCTCAGGTCGAGCGCAGAGATTCCAGAACATCCCGAGATGATAGCGTGGACGACGATGTGCGCGGGAGCGAGGCTGGTGGCACATAGCATCTGGCCATAGCCACTGAGGAGAATGTCCACATACGGCTGCTAATGTCTGCCTTAGTCATTTGTTACAATAAATATATATATATATATATATATATATATATTATATATATATAACACATTCATTTATATAGCCACGACCCACTAATGGGTTTGTTTATTTATTGTTTGTTTTTACTGCCGGGCCACGCCCGGCTGTGTTATATGCTTTCTAAGCTAAGTGCATCTTGCATTCTTTATTTTTATGCCGCACGGGCTATCACATTCAGATAAGCAGGCTGTTTCACCCTAACGTCGCTAGCCCATAATATTCTTCTCTGATCCACAATGCTCCGGATGTAAATTGACGGTTCCAGAAATACTCGCGCCGAAAGCTGCTCGTTGCACAAGATGACAGTTGCAGTCTGTGCCACGTGCCACGACGTAGGACATCGGTCTTCGGCGTGCCCTCAGGCCAACGTCCATGTGTGTCACCAGTGCGGCTTCCGAGCCCCGCCCACAGACCATCCAAGCTTTCCCACCTGCGGCCTTTGTCTGGTTCCCCATCTCTCGGGCTCGCCTGGCTGCACCAAGCGCTATGCCGAACCCTACATCTTGAGCCAACGACGGTTCCCGCAAGTCGACGCGGCGAGCCGGGACAGAGCTCTGGACCCGACTCATCTACGTGACCGGAAAAGCAAGCGATCTGTACTCCAAGTTCGAGATGCTGGAGAAGATCTCAAAGGAAGGGGCCTGGCGGAGCACTAGCGGGGCTGGCTGAGCATAAAGACACAAAACAAGTAAGCTGGTCTGAGCACGTATCTCACAGTGCTCCTACCCATACCCCTCCCATACACAGTCGCCCCATGCTAATACACAATGCCACGAGTGCTCTCAGTTGCTGGAAATTCTTGAACAGCAGAAAAGTATGATTGACTTTTTACTATCAGGTCTGGAAGCCTTAGAACGCGCACCACCAGCACTAACCCAGAAAAACGAAAGAAAGCCAATCCTTATTTTCAACTAGTGGCTCACTCATTCACACCCGCTGCAGACCAAAATCACACGTTACAGACTGGAAACCAACCTCCCTCGTCTCAGGACGTGTACGCTCAACTGGTTAACCAGCTCGAAAATTTGAATGAGCCAATCAAAAACCTCAGCTCAGACAATGCCATCCTCATGCAAGAATATCAATCCCTCAAAAAAGAGCTTTCCAACCTCCGACACAAAACGCAGTCTTCTCTCGTCGTCAACTCCGGAGGTCTTGAAACCCGTACCGACGCAGGGTCCATTAGACAAAACAGAATCGACGGTTGCGGCCCCCATCCCCATCGCCGCGCAGTACCATACACTCGAACAGTCGATGGCACGACTGCCAGCCGGCTTAAGATGGCCACGACACCGTCTAAGCAACAAGCCACGCGATCCTTCATTAGAATTGCCGTATCTACCGAAGCAAAGCAGCCTCTCTACAACAGTACATACTTACTTTAGACCCACAAACCGATATTAGAGGATTAAAGGTAACAAATGAACCCACCAAGCTTCCGGGCTACATCTCCTATGAAGATCCCTTAAAGAAAGCTACAGCTAATTTAGTTTGCAACTCTATTGCAGCCACAAAGCATCTCAATCCACAAACCCGTTGTGAACATACGCTTGTTGAGGTCCTCCTTTTTTCCATCTAACAAACATCTTATCTATTTTGAACATTTACTGTAGCCCTTCCACCGAGCAACCTGAGATCCAAAGGACAATTCAAGAATCAGTAAACCTCGCTAGGCAGTGTGAACTACTTGTACTCGGAGACTTTAAGGCTTCACACCAACATTGGTGGTACAAGTATAACACAACAGAAGGGCAGAGCGTAGTGTCAGCCATCGACAACTTCAGCCCAGCCTCCTGAATGATCCCAACACGGGGCCTCGCACAAGGACTAGCAGATGTCATGACACAAGCCAAGACCACTCTCTTCTATCCGGACAACTTGATATTAAATGGAGTAATATTCAAATAAATCTTGGCTCGGACCACGACATTATCCACCTCATCTCCGACACCGAGATCTCAACGCCCACAGCGGCTTTACCCTTATCACCAATTTGGATGCATTTCGGGAATCACGGCTAATTCGGTCTTCCGACTCTCACAAACTCTTGATGGAATGAATAATAGACCTCACTCGTGATGTAAAGCTCAAACATGGACTGTAGCCACATCCAACCAAACCCCAAGTGTGGACGCACAGCTGATTCGCATTTCGGAGGCGCGCCACGTCCTTACCATCAGGTGGAAGAGCCAGCGCCAAAATAGAAAGCTTCGTAAGAACATTTCACACCTGTCACAACAATTCGCTACGTACCCTCAGAAGTTCAGCAGAGAAAAGTGGCTGCTGGTTTGCGGCAGCTTGCAAGGCACTCTTACTACCTGCAGGACATGGCACCTACTACGCCACCTACTTGATCTCCTCACCACCAAAGGGGAATAAAACCGAGCCATGGCCCGCACCATACATGCGTACTCTGGCACACCCGACCAACTCATCCAGGATCTTCAACACACATACCTACAAACAGATACAGCTGACCCTCCGTTACCTTACACAGAACCCCCAACGAGTCCCTTGATCGAAATATCCAACTCAATGAACTCAGGACTGCCCTGGAAGAATACAACATAACAGCGCTCCTGGACCCTACCAGGTTATTTGAAAGGTCCTCGCCTACCTTGGGGACGAAGCACAAGTGACCCTGCTGAATTATTTAAATTTGTTAGGGTCGTCTGCAAAGCTTCCCCCGCAACTGAACCCTGCTGAAGTACGTTTCATACCCAAGCCTGGTAAATCCCCACATATCGACAACCTCAGACCGATTTCACTCACCTCCTCAATTGGAAAAGTATTGGAGCGCATTATCCTCAAGAGACTAAAGCAGAACTTAGAAAATTTGGGAGAGATGCCAGACTCCATGTATGGATTTCGTCAACACCTCACCACCCAAGACATGCTGTTTCAACTGAGGGAAGAAATATTCGCACCAGCCACCTGTCACTCCCCTCGAGCCATCCTGTATAAAACTTTTGTGCTTTGCAACTTGATGCGTCTCGCGGAAACGTCACGCGTGACCTTTAGTAAAGTACGTCTTTGAAACCACCTGTGAAATGCTGTTTCTCGGTGTGCGGGAGTGATTTCTTGCAGCCCCAGTTGAGAGTACTTTTCCGGCTTAGCATCTGCCGTAAGAGTGTGTGATAAAACACAATTCAACCAGTCAAACAATCCCAAACAGTGCCTTGTTCAATCTTATGAAGTCCTGTGATTACTGTACCAATTCAGAGATGACTACGAAGCCAGTCGTCAGGCGAAATAGCTTTTATGACTTACTGCACGTTTACCCAACATTCAAAGCCCTTTGCTGCTTTACTTCAAGGAAGAACGTTGAAGAGAATCTGTCTGACTTACCCAAGCGCACCATCATCTACTGCTTGTAAACCTCGTGGTTCTCACCTGTCATTTTGTTTCATGAGAAGGGTGGTTCAGTACACTTCTCCGTTCGTTACACGCAACTAAACACAATTATTAGGTTGGCTGCATATCCGACACCATGCCTTGACGCTGATCTATCCTGCCCTCAATACGCTAAGTACTCTTCTTGGACGCATTAGGAGTCCCAGTACTGGGTACTCCCGAACATAAAATGGCATTTGAGAAGCCCCAGAGCTTCTGGCGTTTATGGTGATGCCGTTATTAGTTTACACTATCCCTGCCATTATTAATCAATATTGCGGGATAGAATAAAATGAAACCCTACCCAAAGATCCCTAAACAAAGGTACATTGGGATCAAGTAAAAAGTATGGAATGGGCAAACTTTTGGGTAGGGCGCGAAAAAGGTCACATAAGTGCTACACACGGACACCCATAACTGGCGAGATATGAAAAGTACGACAGGGGTGACTTTCAACCCAAGTGCGGGAAGGACACACAAATAACTGCTAAACACATGATTAGTTATTTCCCATCTATTCTGTTCTATCGTCGGCAGTACCGCCATTATTTTAGGTTGTGGACGATCTTCAGCGTCTTGTATGGGTGATGTCTGGGTGATGTCTCGGGGAAAGGCGTTCGCTCGGGGCTTTATAGAACTTCTGTAACTTTGAAGGCATCGCCGTTTTATCGTCAACGTTTACCGAGTGCCTACTATATCCTGACGAAATGTTAGATTACCTCGCCTCCCCTGGACTTCAGACTAACGCAAGGAAATGATGCCTTGTACGCAGAACACAGAGGTAGCAGGTCATGCTTCGACAAAATAGGCAATATATCCCGATACTGGCAAGAAAGCCAGTGTTATCATTTTTTGGCCCACTCCAAAAAAAAACAGAATTTTTTTTCGGCCTTGGCCCTCTTACTTTCACCACTTTGTGCGGAACTTCAAAGCAATTTTTTCTTCTATACACAAGGTTCTGCATTCTGTCATGCCCTAGGACTGAACGAGTGATTTTAAACTAACCTTTCAAGCCGTAACGATACCCTCATGTTTCGGTCAGTTCGGCTTCTCTCAACATTGATGCCACGAAATAGCTCGCGTAGATGACAGCAATATTGGCTACTTGAGTGTGCATCTTCAACAGGACGCACAGAATAAAAAACGCTAGTTTCATACTCCTTTTGTTCTCGAACAATTTCTAAGCCGAACTAACCCCCCTAGAAACAAGGGTACCTGGTACTGGTTTGGGATTTTGAGAAATTCGTCCCGTACCTTTATGACCGTAATGTTACTATCACTGTCACCAAAGACTTTCTGTGGTGGTTTTCTTCTACCAATATTTTGTATTTGCATCTGAGCATTGGAATTGGCCGCCTCCATCTATACAATATAAGCGTTACACATAAGTGTTAACCCAAACATTTTGACGGCGACTAGCTCTCGCCAACCCCACTGTCTTTGAATCCGTTTATTGCTGAACTGGAGCTATCGTAACTCGTAGTCTTTGTGACACCATCACTTCTCCTGCCGTAGATAAGCTTTCCGAGCTCTCGACTTTGTAGACAGGAAACGCTTACTGTGATTTTCTTTATGACAACCTTCCCAGGCACGTAGCACCTCCAAAAAGCCATGCTCGTCGTGAACTCGATAAATTCTAGCACCTCCCACGCACGTTTTCTCGTCACCATCGCAAGGGTTCTGGCCACAAGTAAAACCCTATGGTACACCGTTCCTTTGACTATTATATTCTTGAAGCTTGGATGAAGAACTAATGGAAGAATACCTTGCCTTCCAAAAATATCCGACAAAATCCGTAGCTGCTTAGTCTGGTTTGGAACCCTACATCTGTTGCAAAATTCTTAACCTAAGGTTCCTTTTGCCAGATTCGCAAGCATTGGAGGACTCGTACTATCGGTTTACTTTACCGTACTTTCTCTGTTCGCGTTTCGCGCTTCCGAAATGGGCTATTATTGGGGTATTTGTGAGACTCAATCTGCGTACCGATGAATGGCGGCACCGTTTGATCATACGACTTGAGGCGATGAGACTCTGCTGGGCTGTTCGATCTCAACCAAGAATGTGCTAGGTCGAGCAGCCCGGTGTATTCACGCCCTTTGTCGCATTGTAATTGGTCAATCGCCGCGATAGATTCCTTGACTCTAGACTATAAACCTGCTTCTGTTTGACTGTACATGTAACGTTTCTGCATAGTTTTTTACATGTTTATTTTATAGACAACCCATAAAACTGTTATTGGTTACCACCTCGGATGACATACATATTTGTACTTTCAATGACAAGGCCTACTTTAAAAAGAAACATTCCGATTGGAGAAGATTATCGTAAATATGTAGAGAAAGGTCGAATATACGATATGGAAGTACACTTACGTGTATTCGGCTTAACACCAGAGGCTGATGAATCCTGCTATGCACGGCTGACACGGAACATCTATAGAATTAGGTGTGGTATTGGATGCATTACATGTCGCTATATCCTACTTGGACGGCATTGAATACCTCCGCAGAAAATTGCTTTTCTTCCACACAGGAGCATTGATCTTATAAAGCTGTGCGTTGACGTAAAAAAACACAAAGTATCTCTAGTGCTCTCGATGACCCCGGCCTTGACAAGCTGCTACGAATATCACTTGTCAAGGAAGAAAAAAAGATTTGCAACACCTGCAACACGCGCAAAAATTGCCGTCAAGAGGGATAAGTAACATCCGGTGATGTAATGCAGATGAAAGAAGGAAGCGAAAGGAAAGAAAAGTTTTCTGACGCATAAAAACAATGACGTCACTGGAAAAATCAACGACTGATGGAACAAACCATAATAAAGAATTTTGATTCTGCGAGCGAAATGACGCGACGTTGGATTGAACGGAATGTTTGCTTTACGACCAATATGCCGCGGAATGGCAACCTAATTATTTCTACGAAAGATACCCGAATGATTGAAGAAATAAGAAAATGTGAGCATACAATTGAGATTACAATTTAAAATGCGGATTTGGTCATTTAATGGCGGGCATACGTAGCGGTTTCTTGAAATTCAGAGTGCCACAGAGTGAAACGGGCAATCTCTTCATACACGTACTATCTCACATCTTTGGATTAATACGTACCTTGTCTTGGTGATTGAAAGTAAACAACACACTACACCATTGGGTATTTTCGGAGGGAGAGGTTGTGTATCGTGTTAACGTGATCGTAATCTTGCTACTTTGTTCTACTCACTTTCTTCGACATACATTTTGCTTCCTTTATGTTTGGAGACCCAGCGTTATTGGTTCGGTGTAATCCTATAGCGTTGTTTAGGACATTTGACAGCCTGTACAAGACTACGTTTTGTAGCAGGCATGATTTAGCAAACATTTAAAACGCGTGTGTAAACAGGAACGGAAGAAAACTCAAGTTGACCAGCAAGCGTGTTTCGCTTAGAAAAGCAAGGCAGGGCACTCCGAGGGAATCAAAAAGTGATCCAATTTTGCCATTTTTGAACCTTTCCGGGTGTTTGGTTTGGTCTATGGCAACTGGGATGTCCCCTGTTGTTGTATTTTCGCCTATTTTAGCCTGAGGAGCTCCATGAGCTGCCTGTTCTTGAGACCGTTTTATAAAAATAACAAGACTGAAGGCAATTCTTTTCAGCTCATGGTTGGCTAGTTTTGGTATAATCGTTTATAATATTGTTTATGCCGTAAACTAGCTCCAAAGTGGAAATGACGACACTCTGCTTTACCAAAAGCAGGTTTACCTTCCTGCAAAAGTATAGTTACATATCTATCCCAAACAGGGCGAAGAAAACTTAACACAATAAGGCAGACGCACAGGACAAAAGCATAGCAGTAATAACAAGGAAGGACCCGTCCAGCATCATCTGCGTGAAGTACAAAGTGATCATGGGATGAACAAATACAAACCAAAACCACTTGATTGGTAACAGCTTCAACAGTTTTGAGTGTCTCTCTGCGAAAAGGCGGCTAGCAACCACTCGAAGTGCCTGAGCTCCCTCGTGGATGCCAGGAGGAAGTGATCTAGAGAAAAAGAATTTATTCGTCACTTTTACACATGAAACTGCCACATGAAAAAGCAAACACTCTGTAAGGTAAAGAGAGCAGCCACAAAAAGACATGTAATCTAAAAAAAGAAGTGCATGTTCACCCTCGCTTGACACTCAAGAAGTACTTTTGACTAACACTACCTGTTTATGATAGTGCCAACACTACAACTAAACAAAAACTCAGCAGCAGAAACAGCCAATCTAGCATTTTGTGCAGAGCAAACTAAACTTGCATTATTAATGGGTTGTTTGTTCGCACATAGTGTACACAGAATAATACGCAGGCAAAACTTATCAGCTCATACAATCACTTTCAAAGTCAAAAGCAAACGGCTTTATGTATAATGAACTAAAACACGGTCTTCGCTATTTATAATACGAAACATTCGCACGATGCTTTGCTTATACAGGCATTGCACTTTAGTTCACTTTGGTATCTCGTAGGAAAAATTGTCGCGTATCTGTTCCTTTCTTTACAAATGTCGGTCAATGATGATAGTCGACTCGTGCCCTGGAAACTAAACTCCACTCTTCTCGTTCTATCTCACCTCTCATGCGGTTCTTTTCCCGTCTCGTTCCTCCCAAGACAACACGCTAGAGGTTCGCTCAAGTCAAATGAAATATACTGAGTTCCTCTGCTTAAAGTCGAGTGCCTCGATGCCAGCGCTGGCCTATGGCAGAGACGCGCGTGAATCGAGGAACCCTACTGCCACGTTTATAGAACCACGGTGCCCTACTCCACAGGTTTTCCATGCCGAACATGGATCATATCTTTGGGGAACTTTCGTTGCTGCTGGTGAGCATTCGTAAATTTTAATGAAGAAATTCTGCAATATGACTCACGCATTGGTTTTCTGCGTTATATTTGCGTTATGTCTTCTGCTTGTTGAACAATGTTTACCAGAAAGAACGTCACACCAAACTTAGACGTTTCTATTTGGCTTTGGGTATAAAAGACTACTGCGCAATTTCTGATTTAATTTCGCCGGGGGGATGAATCGAGTCACAGAAAAAAATTTCTGCTTTAAATAGCCAAAGGAAGAGTGTCGTCATTACATTTTTAAATCAGTTCTTCAATTGGTATGTGCTGGTTATTTGTTAAAGAAATGGCTGACTATCTGCTCCTTTCGTTGCAAATGTCAACAAAATACAATATTCCACCTACGCTTCGGTCTTGTAAATCTCCCTCTTCAATTTCCCGCTCACCTCTCATGTCATTTCTCCCGTCTCGATCCTCATGTCATTTCTCCCGTCTCGATCCTCACAATCTAGAGGTTTGCACCAGTCAACGGGCCCCACTGAGCAGCCGAGAAGTGCGGACGTGCTTCACGACTGCACCGTTCTTTTTCGTTAATTGTGCCGGTAATAGAGTCGGTCCCTTATGAGGTTGCATCCAACGGGAGAGAGAGAGAGAGAGATAAATGGATAGAGAGAATAATCTTTTTATAAAAACTGGTGATATCGACCGAGCCAAACTGCCTGGCTTGCTACGGCGAGTGTATGAAGTTACGTAAACCATCGGTATACCAAATTCCGAGGAAACCTATCATTTTTTTTACAACTGGAACTGATCTTATGGCCAGCGAGGAGCAAGCGGAACTAATCCCAACAAAGACCCTGCCTCGGCCGCGGTCTAAGACAATTCCACGGCCTAAGGTTGTTACAAGGAGTCTTGCTAGCCAAATTATTGCTAACAACGACTCTGGGAAAGACGGCTGCTGGGAGGCCACGTCATGCATACAGACTTCCCGTCGGCTCCCACCTCAATTCCTAGTTTAACCGGTTATATTTCCACTTATCGCAGTAAAACCTCTACCACGAGGATTGCTGCATCACGCGAATCACCTGTACACCACCCACAAGAGGATCCGTACTTCCACTGGTCAGCAATGAAACTTTGAAAATCGAACCACGCTGCTCACTTCGCTAGGCCTATCAGACCTAGCTCGCTAGCCTTAGCCGCGTCGCGCTCTTGGCACGCGCTCTGCACCCGGTAGCTGCGTCGGCAGCACATCTAGCGCCAAGTATGCAGCCTACTTCAAGCAATATTACGCCAGCATCCGACGCACCAGCTTTTCTCCCCCTTTGCGGATGGTCGCCGCCACGCGACGACCCCTGGAGACATGTACTTCGCACAAGACAAGCCCTCAAGGGCACCAGCCCAACGAGTATGCCTCAAGTAAGCCCTGAACGCCGTATTCACCCTGCCACTTCCCGTGCACCACCTGCTCCCCGACTGCCTGGCACAGACTGCAAGATCATTATTCCCCTGCGCTCGGGCCTTCGGGTTGGAACTTAAACCAGGAACCAAAGAACGAAGACCCTACAAGTCGCCAGCAACATACCAGCCACACAGTTCTCCTCCCAAGTCACGGTACAAGCAAAAGTTCAAAACATCCTCATTGCGGTCAGCACTCCCAATAAAGCCATCGTTGAAGCCCTCCGTTACCCCAACGCTACCCAACTCGGCTCTACAATATACGAAGTTACGGCAAACATGGAGCCGACTCCCGGTACTTCCCGGGCGTCATTCAGGGCATCAGCCCAGGCGTCACTCCACTAGAACTCCGCATGGCCATCCATACCACTGGACCACCCATTATGGACATTAGAATAGTCGGGAAGTCGCACGCAGCACTATTACTTTCGGTGTACGTGAGGGCGTACGGTGCTTTCACTGTCGCCCTTACTGCGATACGTATCAGTGCTATCCTCAGTGCGGCAAACTTGGTCACCGTCAAGACATCTGCCCCGATCCCCACAGGAACATTTGCGCGCAGTGCCACACCCCCCAAACCCCGCTCCGACCCATGACTGTGTGCCCTGCTGCGAAATCTGTGGACTTACTCACATTACTGCCAGCAAGGAGTGCAAATGCAAGCTGAAGCTGTCACCACCACCTGCTTTCCGAAACGTTATCGCCCAACCCCTACCTACACACCCCTCTGTTGACGCAAGCTAACTACCCAAGGCTGGCTCCCGCTGACTCAACAAATGTGAGCTGGTCAGCTATTGTTACTTCTCCTCCCCCCGCTGCCCCGCCACGAAGATCTCCAGTTACTCTCCGCAGAAGCAAAACCACATCGCTAGAACCCGAAACGAAACAGTAAGTCTCCTCAGAGAAGAAAATGCACGCCTCACAATTCAGCTCTCGCAACAAATGAACCAGATTAATGCATTTGAAGCCCAAATCACGCAACTAAAACAACTCATCATGGCGAACACCTCCAGTTCAATGAAGGAATCACAACCATCTACCTCTGCCCCCTGACATGGTGATGGTATTCAAAATGACCCGATGCCTACACCAATCGCCATCTTACCTCAAGTGCAAGAATTGATAAACTTCTCACCAGATAGCAACAAGGCCTCCCTGTCAGAAGCTGTCAAAACCATAAACTTCCGAATAGACCGAATAGAACAGCGCTTCCTTAACTACGAAGAATGATTAGAGCAACTGGAACATCCCCAGGGCAAAACGCACGAGAAGATCAAACAAACTTTTCTGCCAGCTGACCCTGAACTAATAAAAATACCTGACTGCGACGATCAAGACTCCTCCATTTAATTTCCCCCCTGACCAGAAGACCACCTTAGCTCCAAACACACTGATTGTATGGCAATGATAAATGTCGCTCTTATACGAATAAACGCGAGTAGCGTTTTATGCTCGCTCAGTAGAGCAGACCGGACATGATCACAATACAGAAAACCGGCACTCTCTCTGTTGAGCTCCGCGACTACACGGCTTATACGCCTCGAGCGCTGCCTGTAGGGGCGCCACTGAAATCCCCCTAGCGGCCCGTTTCGAAAGCAGCCGCGGGAGCTGCCGGCCCGCTCACCACTGTCGCCGTTGCTTTTGAGGCACATTCGCGACTGATATTTTCCGTTTGTATGCGTTGGAAATACATATTTATGAGTAGCAGTCACTCTGTTCACAAAGGTGGTGCATTTACGAGGGTGTAAATGCTTCTGACGCGATCTTACTGAGGTACATTCGGTCCGCATAAACGCCAGGTGTGTGTCACCAGCCGGTGTCACGAAACCGGCATATATGCATGGATCTGATTGTAATTCCACTTCCCTGAAATTTACTAACAGTAACTCCGTAAGCAGCGTTCGTTCAGATGCTCATTCTACGGCTATACACTGCGATTTAAATCGGTTTCGTGTGGTTTCATAATCTAGCGGAGCACTCATACCTGACAGCCCGCAGTTACGCTTCGTATCTCGGATATTGATCACTACCCTGAAAAACCCAATGTGGCATAAATATCACGGACATGCTACGCAATAAGTAATATTGATAATGCAAAATTACATGCGGGAGTCAGCACAAAGAATTACGGCTGGGTCGTCTTGTCGCTAGGTGAGCTTCCCAAACAGTCATCGGTTACATATATCCTCCGCTTATATCCGCGGCCGTTACTAAACGCTTTTTCGAAACATCATCATATGACACAAGGATAGCCTGCAGAATTTAGCACAAAAGTGAAATCAGGGGGCCTTATAAGATACCACACTCTTCCAGTGACACCTTTTATCGCTTGTGAACTTCCTTACTGTACGTCAAAAAATGTGTCCGCCGAGTGATCCCCTGCTCGTTAAAGTCGAAAAACAAAATAAAGGTGAACGCGCAGCTTGTGTGTGATTTTCTAAAACGGTCTTTCCTTGATTTCGCTCCGCATTTGTACACAACGATACTTAAGCGCCCCCTCCTCCCTCTCCTTGTCTTGGAAAACATCAGTGCATTTCGCATCTATATATAGTTTGTCTATTGAGTCAACCTTGCTTAAGGTAAGACGAACGTCTCTAGTATTTGCGAAGCTGCACTGTTTTTTTTTTCTTTCCTTCTCGCACGAGCTATTACATTGCTTCCGGCCTTGGGAGACCATTTATTCTTCCGTGATCATCATTAACTCTCCTTGGTCCGTTCTATCAGGCGGAATGGGAACATATTTAACGACCCATGGACTTGGAATATACTTAACATGTTCGCGTGGCCTCCATTATAATAAAAGGCACAAGTTATTGCCAGGTATATTAGGTAATAATCTCCCGCGTGATATTTTTGGACGACGTATACATTCAAAACAAGGCCGAATTCGTTGTCCGCGCTGCAAAACGAAACCTACCTCTCACTGTGCCAATATCAGGTCTAAACGAGGCGTCAATAGAATTCACTTGCGCCTGAGATATTCGGAGGTGACAGTGGTGATATGCCGCTGCCGTCGCCGACGCCCGTAAGAGCGGCGAAGAAGCGCGCAGTACGCGTCCCCGGTTATAGCTCTTGTTGGCGTTCGAGCGCTCTAACAACTCTAATCAGGGCGCAGATGTTTTTTAAAGTGCCCTAAACGTACTATTTGCTTACAGGCATCACAATAACAAGATGTTGAGGGCGCGGAAAGGTAAAAGGAAGCGAAAGAGAACCAAAACACTGCATGAGCCGCTATCAGCTGCGCGGCGGACATCCCGTAAGCGCCGCGGAGAAGCGGCGGCAGGCGGGGCCGCGATCGCAAAGCTCGAGGCGTATAAGTCACACCGAAACTCCCGCACTGCAATACTCGTCGGCATGATCCTCACTGCGATGGTTCTAACCCTAGCACGCACAATAGGCCACACGCTATAGATGTTCTCCCTGCCCACAAATCCCAACCAAGATTGTTCGTACATAACATTTACGGTCCACATCAGCTTCTGCTTACCGGCAATGGTCAGCTACTAAAACACGCCAGGACCAGGGCAAAACACTGCCCGCTGATTGTCCTGGGTGATTTCACCGCCCCGCTCATGGCCTCGTGCTATGGACGAAATACTATCAAAGGCACCAAACTGCAAGCGGCCATACAGCAATTTATACTGACGCTTCAAAACCACCCTCAACGACAACTCGAATACAGAATAACGTTTCCTAAGACAGCACCCCTGACCTCACGCTTACCAAGAATATCGAGGACGCCTATTGGAAATGTACGAATCATACCCTGGGCAGTGACCACTTCCTCCTTGCGCTGACGATCACCAATCACAAACGCGCGTCAATCCGTTTTGGCACTGCACGAATAACGAAGTGGAAGAAGTTTCGCGATGATCAACGAGATGCACCAATCACAAACATAGAACACTGGAGCCAAGATGCAATTACCAGACTCGGCAAGTACACCACGGAAATCCCCCTTAGCCCTGACTACCCTGCAATAGATACTCATTTACAACATCTGTGGGATGCCCACGCAGGAGTACTAAAGCGGTCGAAAAACACCGTACTAACCGAAAACTGAAACAGTGCATCGAACGCATAACAAAGAAGCAGCCGAGTACACCGTACACCTAAGCAGAGCGAACTGAAAACAGTTCTGTGAGAAGCTCCAAGGTACCCTTGGAACTCTCAAAACATAGAATATTCTCCGCACGCTAATAGGCACACGAGAAATGAAGACAACTACCACTCATCTACAACTCATCTACAGAAGGGATACTTCCCGACCTCGTGCAACGCTATGCAAGCTCCCACTCTGACTCCCTACCCCTCTATCTTTGTTCACAGGACAAATAAGCCAGAATTGGACACCCTCTTCACGCAATACAAACTCGAAGCCGTCCTTCATAAACTAACTAGGAATACCACACCTTGCAAAGACAAGGTACCAAATAAACTCCTCGGAAACCGAGACCATGCTAGCCTAGATCACCTCCTAGACTATCTGAATGCGCAATGGATGCACTATCCCCCAGAATAGAAACATGCAGACATCACCCTTATACCTAAGCACAAGACACATCTCAATTTAGAAAATGTTCGTCCCATCTCCTTGACCTTCGGCTAGGGAAAACTTTTTGAGCACCTAGTTCACAACCAGATCTCTGGATATCTAGAAGATGGTCACCACTTCTCTCACTTCATGTAGGGCTTCTGTACCCACCTCACGACGCAAGACATAGTCTTGCACGTGAAAGAAGACCTTCTCGACTACCTTACTTCTCACAATCGCTATGCAGTCGTGGAACTTGACATAAAATGCACATTTCACAATGTGTCCCACGAAGCCATCCTCACCGGACTAAATTCAACAAACGGCGAACAACATACATACAACAATGCTAAAGCATTCTTAGCAAATCGTACAGCCACCGTAGAGTTGAGTCACCTACGCTCTGCCCTTTTTCCTACACGACCACACGGCACGCCACAAGGATCTAAAATTTCCCCTGTTCTGTTTACCCTAAAAAAAGACCTACCTGCGCTGTTGAAAGCTCTTTCGCACATCAAACACGCCATCTATGCAGATGAGCTGACACTATGGACTTCCAATTGCTCCATTGGAGAACAACAAGGCACCTTACTGCAAGCTGTCCACAACATTCAAGGCTTTATGGAATGTAGAGGTATGACAAGTCCACCAGAAAAATCACCGCTTTTGACTCTCACAAACCGTACCTCACAGCGCCTCAAGGACAAAATTTCTATTCCGGTAGTTACCTTGAAAGTAAAATATATCTCCCGTGCTTCTCAACTTCGCTCATTTGGTTAAATATACCAGAAGGCGCTCCCGGCTCACAATGTTACCTCTACAGCGCACAGTAACCCAGTAAAACAACTCCTACATTGAGTAGCACGAAGACGACACGGCCCTAAAGAACATGACACCACGGGACTCATATAAGCACTTCTTACAAGTGGCATCACGTATGGCACACCATACCTACTTCTTAAAACTGCAAAAATTAAGAAGCTCGACACTAGTCCGCCAAACATTAAAGATAGCGTTCGGCCTCCCTTGTACTACAGCAACCACGAAATTACTCCAGTTGGGCCTCCAAAAGTCACTCATTTACGGCGGCTTACCCTTACGCCCACTGGCCCGAACCTACTCACCAGACTCGGATATTCCGCTTAAACCCGCCATTACTAAATGGAACGATTCCCTCTTCCAATACGCCAGCAATCGCACATGGCTCCGAGACCACGCAATATGCGTCCAGAGACCACACCGCCCGCAGTCAAACCAGAGCTCACCACCATGCGTCTGAATACGCCCAACAAGCCACCTCTCGGTCCGTAGATGACACGGCATACAACCCTAAAGCTTTTGTTGCCAGCATCACCAATCACCAGGGGCAAGAACTCACCGCCGTTAGTATTCGCACCTCACAGCCCACCACTACAGAAGACGTTGCCATTGCTTTCACGTTACAAACACCAAAAAAGTACATCGCAGTCCTCCCAGATTCTGAATCGGCCGGCCGCAACTACCTCACCGGCCGTATCTCCCAACAAGCCCTGCAAATTGGGCGTCAGAATTTCTATCTGCCCCTCGCACACAACGTATAAACTCCAGGTCACATGGGATTAGAAGGCAATGAAGTGGCAAAGGCAGCGGCATGCGAACATGTACTCTGTGCCGTTGCCGACTGCCCTAGTGACTCCCTCCCCTTCGCTGCACCCGCAACCGTGTCCACGCCTCTTCTCACATACGCCGACATTCTCTCCAAGTATAGCCTACATCGAGGGAAATACTCACCTCCTAACCACACTCTCTCATGGACCGACGCAGTTACACTACGCAAACTACAGACAACCACTTCCACCACAATACACTCTACCACGCCATGTTCCCTACCAATACCCAGCCACATATCAGTTTTGTCCAAACATGGGAACTGTCTCCCACATTACCGTAGAATGCTTCAACACCCCTACCCGGCCACCACTCCACATCATTACGCACACAGCAGTGGGTGGAGTTGCTGGTCAGCTCCGACTCCTCTGCCAAGCATGCTGGTAGAGTGGGCAACGTGACCGGGTCACCTCAACGGCATCCTGAACTGAGCATGCCTCTCACCGGGTGGGTGCCCTAACATCGTACTTGCTGTATTGAACGAAATTCATTCAATCAATCAATAAATTAATCAGTAAATCAATCAATCAATCAACGACCATGTGTTTAATTTGGACGAGCTTACGCTGACCTCAAATGTAGACCGTTATGAGAATTGAAGTGGACGGCGAAGATATATCGCCATAGAAAATATCTATTGTGCTGGGGTGGAAAATCGCCGGCGAGAACCTGACGCAAAAAGGCGAAGGCAAGGTAATCCTAACGCCAACGTTCAGGCAGCGGAAAATGACGCCGAAGCCGCCAACGTCGAAAGCCGTTGTGGCGGAGCCCGCGATTCCGCAAACGGACAAAGCGCACGCCACCCGAAGACGGGGAGCATAAACAAGGGGAAGCTGCTGCAGTCCGCCGGCATGCCAGACCTTCCGACAGAAGACATCAAGATGTATTGAGACCCCGGGGCTGCCTCCCAGCAGAAGACTACCGAGTGGGGGTCAGACGAACCATTGCCTCGGTGGCGCAAGTCGACAGGATCGAGGACAAGAACGACATCGTTTGCCCAAATCGTCAGCAGAAAATTGTTTTCGTATGCACGCCGGACAGGGAGAATGGCGACAAGTACGCCCAGGTAGAGCACAAAGTCATCAACGAGACGGTCGACTATGTGAGCACGTACGAATCGGCACCAGACAGCACAATCAAGGAAGTCATACTGGGCATCTCGCTAACGGAAGCCGCCTCAGAATTACAAAAGCAGTTGCTCCATGAGCACAACCCGACGGGTTTTCAGGCGAGCTGGATAGGCAAGGCCAGGTACATCGACATCGTCTTCACGCGGCTCAAAGTCCCGAACCACGACTTGAAGGGGAACCTGCAAAAGAATTGCTTTTACACCGCAAGCAGATAGACGTCTGCTACCAGTTTGTCCGCATTGGTCATCGCATGGACATGTGCCACAATCCCCAAAACCGCATCTGCGGGGGTGTGGCATCGCCAACCCGGACGCAGAACACCTGAACTCCAAAGTGCGGCCACTGCGGCGGCAATCGTCTCACCGCCAACCTAGCCTGCAAGGTACGATTCAAGACACCGTACGTCGTGCGACGCCGACGCTGAGAGCACAGCCGGGTGGTCGACAAAGAGAACCCAAGAAACAGAAGTCTACAGGGAGACCCAAACGTACTAGCTCTTCATGGAACCACTCGAGGACACCAGCCCGCAAGGGCGAACACCAAATCCGCCAATGCTTTCGGTACAGGGAAGGCCCATAGAGGGCTGGCTGGACGTCTTAGCACGGCCCCCGGGGCTGCCGCTGGGACAGGTTCGTGAGAGGCGGCGGCTGGAGCAGAAGCGGGCGAAGGCAGAATTACATTAAGAGAGCCAGGTCCACGTACATATCACGGGCCGTGCCAAGCCGATAGAGGAACATAGAGAAAAGTGTGGGCTGGACCGACAGGTCTGCCGTCGCTCTCGCTAATGAGAAGATTCCTCCTCTCAAACCCGTTCCCTCCCATCCTCCCGCAACTATCAATCAAAATTTCGAGACTCGCCAAGAGCGCGGCTAATGCGAAGAACAGAAAAAGCTCACATAAAAGCAAAACACTCCAATCAAACATGCAAATGGGGGCACTGACGGACAAAATTAGTGCGCTAGCTAGACGTGGGGCTACGGCTGGGGCAGTCCAACCAAACTAAGAGTCCAGGGGCGCTAACGCAATCCGCAAAGTGGCGCGGCGGGACCCATTCTCGCCATGTATCACGCGAGGAGAGGCGAGGCCGTCCACGTCGGCACAGCCGAAACAGGACGAGGTTGACACTGACACATCGGGAAGCGAGGAGACGGCGGCACCCCAGTTTAGTGAGAAACAGCAACCGCCCCAAGGGGGCCACATGGGAGCCATCCTAGCGGCCATCAATCAAATCACCGAACAGTATGCGAACCGATGCGAACCGATGTGTAAGGTGGGAACCCAGGTGAAGGGCATGTCAATGAAGCGAGAGCGGCAAGCGGCAAAGACGGCGGCAATGACCGCAAAGAGGCGGTTAGCGACCTTGAGAAAGGGACGCACCAGTAAAATTAAGGAGACGGCCGATGAACACAGCGCGTTTTTCGAAGTCGTGAATAGAGCGAGCTGCCCAGCAGTGTGCCGACCCCGATCTACGCGTCATGATCGACTACCTCCCAGGACGCAACGTCACCGTTCCCAGGGCTTTCAAACGCAATTTACTAGCATTCAGGGTGAAAAGCTCCTTCCTTGTTAAGAAGAATGTCAGTCCGCCAACGAGACCGAATTATCTTCTTGTCACCACGGCAGGGCTTTGTGACAAATAATGGAACAGTGCCACGACGACCCGCCTTCCGTACATCTCGGCGCAGCTCGCACAATTGGAAAAACGAAGGCGAAGTAGTATTGGCCCCACCTTACATCCAACGTCACCTACTACTTTCGGAGCTGCCGTGACTGCCAGCGACAAAAAATGCAGCCTATGAGACCCGCTGGACTTGTGCAGCCAATCGTCGTCCATGCGAGGCTTTTGAAGCAGATATGAAGGGACCTTCTGGGGCCGTTTTTTTCGTCCCGATCCGACAAAAACTGAATTGTCGTAGCGACAGACTACATGACGCGCTACGCAGAGATGGCCCTCTTTAGAGGGGGACCTCGCAAGAAGTCCCAGAGTTCTTCATAAATCAAGTTGGCCTGCACCTTGCTCCCCTGAAGTCATGATCACGGACCGCGGAACGGCATTTACTGCGAAGATGATGCAAGAAATTTTACGCTACCGCAACACGAATCACCGAAGTACGACGGCGTACCAACCCCGAAACAAACAGACGCAAGGATCTTTTGAGCAAGACGATTGCGGATATGCTGTCTATGTATGTCAACGTTGAACATAAGACCTGGGACGAAGTGCTCTGACATGTCACGTTTGCGTAAAACACGGCTATCCAAGAAACTATGCAGATGACACCATTTGAGCTTGTCTACGGAAGACAGCCGACCAAGGTGCTTTATGCCATGCTTCCGCACGTAGAAGACGAAGACCTCAACGCCGACTTCCAAGGATACCTTCAGCGTGCGGAGGAAGCCCGCCATCTCGCTCGAGTTCGTACAATGGACCAGCAGCTGGTGGATGCCGTCCGCTACCACCTCCGATGCCGAGACGCCGAGTACCACGCAGGGGATCGTGTGTGGGTTTGGACTCCCATGCGACTAGGCGGACTCAGTGAGAAGCTTCTGCGATGGTATTTCGGACCCTACTGGATTCTAAAACGTGTTGGCCAACTTACCTATGAAGTGGTCTCCGATGATGATTCAGGCACATTACGACGACGCATGTGAACTGAAGTCGTCCACGTGGTTCATCTGAAACTTTACTGGGCAAGATGACGGACTTTGTTGTTGTTTGTTCGTACTGCCGTTTTATATTTTCATCGGGTCGATGCCCTCTTAGAGGGGGAGTAATGCGCAAACTAGGATTGTGTTTGTTTAAGTTTTGTTTTTACTGCCCTGCCGTGCCCGGCTGTGTTATCTCTGTCCCAAGCGAAACGCGTGTTCCATTATTCATTTTTATGCCGCATGGGTTATCTTATTCTGATACCGAGAGCTTTTCGCGCTAGCGTTTCTAGCCTCGAATATTCTTCGATCAACAGTGTTCTACCTGTAAATCGCCGGTTGGGGAAACACTTGCGCCGAAAGGTAAAAGGCTGCAGAGCAGATGGCCCGAAACCCGAATCTCCGACGCTTGCCCGCACACGTCACTCTGCTGACTGCTGCATCGCTACCTGCGTATTTTTTAGTTGCTGTGGAGCACAAGTTCGTTTCAATAAACGTGTTTTCCTCCAAGACAACTGCGTCGTCTTTGGTTTCGTGACAATATATTGTGACCTAACTTGTCCAAATCTTTCCTCTTCTGCAAGTTCTGCAAGCGTTCATTTATTTTCTTCTACATTTAAAATATGGGCTGTTTTCTACTTATAATGCTAGAACACAAAAGCCAGAACACGATATTTATTTTCGCTGTTTTTTCTCACCTTTATATATTTGGGTAACCATTGGCACCTTCGTATAAGATGTGATAGCGCCATACCATTATCTTAGTTTAGAATAAAAACAAGACAAAAGATGTAATATTCATTACACAATAAACAAAGCTGTGCTTACATGCCAGTGATGTTACTTGGAGGGCTTTTTTAGGCAAGTGAACGTGGTGTCAACTTGAGATTATTCTGTTGGTTGGAGAAAAATTGGGTTAGAATCCGTGAGTTAACACATGAGTGCACCAAATCACCTGGTGGTTTGACGATAGCTCTAAACCGAGCGTCGAAACATTCGGCTAACTGAAACAAGAGATTTTGTTTTTACTCTCGTAGCAAATGGAATCTCCTTAGTATCTGGGTAACCGGGAGGCTCCTTAACGAAATTTTATATAGCCAGATGGCTTCTTTGAGATGTCCGAGATTATGTATTGAAGTACGGCTTTTGCCATTCTTAACTACAGAGTTAGAATGTTTTGCTATTTTTTAGACTCTGGAAGCTTGCTAAAATTCTTCGTCCTGAAATCGTTTGAAAAGTGCAAACTTTCGGAGCAGTCATTATCAATATTTTCGTTTCTTAGCCATGTTTTTGTTTCTTTTTTGTCATTTTTATTCTCCCGGTTTTGAAGATAAACGCAGAATAACAGGTACAGAAAACTTCCGCGGATTTCGTTTGAAGAATCGTTAACATTATACTTGGTCTGAATACTCGACCAGTGGGTGTTTATGGGATGCATATGAAAGTTTGGCTCACGGAACGCCTTCTATGCGTGACACCACAATGCGAAGTGGTCGTAGAGCGGTCCAGTATTAGCAACATATGTAGGTAGAAGCCTAGCTTACCGTGGAAAGCACGCATGAGGAATAACCTCCAGTACACGCAGAAGTAATTCAATGTTGGTGCTACAGAAACCGATTTGGTGAGTATTTTTTTTTGTTTACGTGATTACTTTGTTTTAAATGTTCTGATGAGGAATTTGTGGTGTTGGTTTTTATTTGTCTAAGATCTTTCGAAACACGGATTTCGAGCTACAACATTTATGAGCATTAATTGTAACCAAGCGAAAAGCTGCCGCGTTCTTGCTGTATGCGGAACGGAGTTGTTGCGGAAGGGCTTTATTCTCTTGCGCCTTTTTTAACGAGAAGTTTATTAGTTCCAGGTGAATTTCTGAAGATTAAGAGTGAATGTTGCCCCAAATACCTCTAGCATTGCGTGTTGCATGAGCATCCGCCACGTCGATGCAAATAAACTTATCGCGCCATACCATATATTCTTAAGGACATCATATTGGATGAAACCTATTAAGAGCAGGGCTTAGCGCTCGCGGTACCGGCGGAGGTGGGCGCGTCGAGTAACGTGAATCGTTGCCAGACTCTGGCAGCACTGCAGTCAAATGAAGGTGGCGATAGTGGAACTCGGTTAAATTGTGTTAATAAAGCTTTTTAAAAAAGAAATAGAAGTGCATGATTGGGGTGATAGAAGGGGTGTGAGCAAGGGCGACACAGTGCGCATGGCAAAAGAGAAACAGCAGCGCAAATGAATGTAGGCCTCTGGCAGAAGTGAAATGCAAGCAGTATTCATAGGTGAACGCGCCAACGAGGGCAAATTGAATGGTTCTGGCAATAAACACCAAGGAATTAACTTCAGATAGTTCTGCGAAAGGCCTAATGAAGTGGTGGCACGTTCAACAGCGAAGTGTTAAGAAAATCTCAACAGAAAGTCAACAGAAGGCCCTGGTAATGCCGAGGGAGTAAAAGGGGCTTGGGTTGGTGCTTCCCAAAAGAGATTTTCTGTTGTGATCGTTTGAGCAACAAAGTATAAGACCATATTCGAGAGCAATCAACTGAAAGTGCAATGAGGCTTTTCCCTTTGGAGAATTGGAAAGTTTTAAGAACCACGCCGGGTCCCGGTGCGGTGTTCTCTAACTTCATTCAGTTCGGCTGTAATAAGCTTTGTCTCAAAAATGATTGACGAAAGCAGGTTGAGCTCTAACTGCTGCAGTAGCGTTTGCAGAGATAACCACGGCTTTGAGCCATTTTTTTTGAAACTGTGAAACGTTTGTTGATATTGGCCTTCTGAGAGAGTACCTGGTGCGGTTCTTAACACATTTTTCCTACAATCAAAAGGTGGCGCTATAACTGCACCTGCAACGCCTGGTAGAAGACCGGTGTAGGTAATGCAAAATGTTTAATATCGGAAATTGTGGAACACAGACTTAGCAAAAGAAACCAAGTTCTTTGGTTTCCGGCAAAATAAACAAAAAATAAATATCAACAACCAAAACCTTGGGGATTTGCGGAATCACACAACCACCACAGAAGAGTCTCAGGTTTTTATCTTCAGTGTGGTCGGGATTTCTAGCCCATTGCCCAGAAAACATCTCGTTCACTTGCTTCAGGTAGCGTTGTTTCTGTGGTTGGGTTTAGGCAATAATGCCCCATGGATCCTTTGTTATAACCTAACACCACCAACTTTGACCGCTGAAGACACCTTTTGATTGGATTTTTAAGCTCTTTGCATACCTTTCGAAGGTGTTTACTGGTAGAGCGACAAACTACATTCTTATGTTAAGTACGGAAGTTTTGGTGAAGTAATCATTGCACAAAGCACTTTAAATCGCCGTATGCCGAAGGAGGTCTTAAAGGAGCACTGACACGAAAATTTTATGTTACACTTTTATTGCTTTTATTGATGCCTAATGGTCTGGCGAAACTGAAACAGCATTTCAAATACTTCAGCGCTATAGTTATTTACATTGAAAGGCCTGAAAATTGTTTGTTTCAAACTCCCGCGCTTTAATCCCGAACGGCGCATATGACAGACTCCCTTCCCGATCTCACCGGTTTGTGCGGACGTCACCGGCACCCGCTTGAGAGGGTGTTGCAACCCGCTTGCCGCTCGTGGGGCCGAGCGCATGAAGTGACGTGACAAGCTTTTGACGAGCGCGGCCGCGTCACTTCTTTTGGCTCTACCTGAATGATGTGACGCTGATGTCCATTTGCTGATTGCCGCTCCGCGCGCTGCTCGGTCGGCGCGATAAATGCGCTCCAAATAAACTATGTTCTTCGCGTCGCAGGCAGCTCATATTTCACCCAGGGTATTCTGTTGAGTGAAAGAAGCGAACTGTGCAATAATATTAACACCAAAAATTGGTGTCAGTGCTCCTTTCAAACGGTGAAGAGGTGCCCATGGAGAGAGAGATAGAGAATAAACATCTTTAATTTTGAGCATAATGGTGCAGGATGGTGAGAGCATTGGTGGGGGGGCGTCCGCTAGTCCGGGATGCCCTGATCTTTGCTGGCTGCTCGTGCCGTCTTCTATCAGCATAAACTGGGTCGAAATGTCCAAGATGGACGGCCGGTCCACCCACTGCTCGTACGAGGGACGGCGATTGGGTGGGAGGGATAGGGATTGTTGGCACTCTCAGAGCAGATGGTACAGGGTGCCTGGCTGGGGGAAAAAGTGGCACGTAATGTAACTGGGTGGGGTATATATGGTTGAGGAGGGTGCAGTGCGGGTAGGAGTTGGTCTGTAGCCGACGTAGTGTAGTCCCGTCAGCTCAGGAAATGTGGGTGTTGGGTGGAGGGAACCGTTGACGCTTGTGTCTAAAGTGAGAGAGAATATCCGCGTAGCCATTCAGGGTGTGGGGGACCTTCGCCGTGTCGTGCCTCTTTTCGGGATTTCCCCGGAGGGTGTCTACTAGGGCAGCGGCGTGTGCCGCCACATTTCCGTCGAGAGACTCGTGTCCAGGGGCCCAAAGGATATGAATGTCGGGAAGCTGCGGGATGATATTGAGGATGTTGAGGGCGAAGGGAGATATGCGGTGTAGCTGGTAGTTTCGGCGCGCTACCTGGGAGTCCGTAATGACTGTAACGTATACGCTGTCTGTTGTGGCTGCTAGTTCGATAGCGATTTCCTCTGCGACGTTTGTAGAGGTGGTGCATATCGTGGCGGCTGTGACTTAGGTTACCTGGTGGTCCTTAATCATGACTGCGTGGGCGGGTTTGCCGGTGTAGCGTGCGGCGTCCGTATAGCGTGTCGTAGGGTTCCCTGCGTGCTTCTTCGTAACCGCATCGACCGGTGCTTTCCTGTAAAATGGGTGCATATTCTGCGGAACGGGAGCTACACGAATGGGTTGATGGTTGTGCAGGGGAACACGTTGGGTCTGGCCTTCTTGCGGTGGTACCTTGTATCCCGGACGTGTAAGGGTGTCTGGTCTAATAGGTGTACGCTTGAGACGGGTGGATTGGGAAGAACGGTGAGATTCGTGCAATTCTTCCAAGGTGTTGTTTACCATTAGTTGGAGCACCTTGCGCGCAGATGTGGCGGGGTGTAGGCCTAGGGCGAGTTTGTAGGCTTGGCGGATAAAAGCATTGAGTTTTTTTCTTTTTGACGGATTTAAGAGCCAGGTATGGTTGGCCGCGATTAAGACGACTAATCAGTATTGCTTGCGTTATTATTCTCCTGAAGGCCGTAGCGGCGGTGGGCAATGCGTCGCACAATGTGCGTTAGTTGTGCGAGAATGCATTTTAGCAGTTAAGGTTTGAGAGCCGGTTCCATTTTTGTGTAGGCTGAGACCGAGTATGCGGAGGTGGGGGACTGTGGGTACTGCTAGGTTGCTGATCATTAACTACGGATCGGGGATTGAGTCTGTTCTTCTTTTGCAAGTGCGGGCACAGAGCGGGAAAGGGTGGATTTTTCTGGGGCGCATTCCAGTCCAGAAGCTTGGAGGTATGTTGGAGTGACGTCCATGGCTTCCTGAAGTGCGTCGTGTCCGGCCCCGGTGCAGCTGGTGGGGACCCACAAGCTGAGGTCCTTAGCATAAAGTGCATGGCGTAAACTGCGGATTTCTGTGGCAGATCTTTCATAGCTAAGTTGAATAGTAATGGTGAAACGACGGATGCTTGTGGGGTTCTCTTGTGCGCCATTGGAAATGGGTCGGAACGGAGATGCCCAATGCCTATCGTTGCCGTGCGGTTGGTCACAAAGCAAGTGATGTAGGAAAATATAGATACACCGCTGTTGGTAGAGGCAAGATCTTACAAGATAGCATGGTGCATTACGTTATCAAATGACCGTTTGATATCTAGGGCTAGTATTGATTGTTTAGTGTATCTAGAACATCGTTTCTAATCCTAAGTAGGACGTCCTGTGCCAATAAGTTGGGGCGAAAGCCGCACATTGTATGTGGAAAGTACCCGTTCTCTTCGATGTGGGGTGATAGCCTGTTGTGAACCATTTGCTCAAACAGTTTTCCGACAAAGGAAGTGAGAGAGATGGGGTGGAGGTTCTTTATTATGAGCGGTTCCTGGGCTTGGGTAAGACGGTGATTCCGGTGTGTTTCCATGGTGGTGGGAGGGTTCCTTCCTGCCAATGGGAGTTAAAAAATTCCATAAGCTTTTCCAGGGCAGCGTAATAAACGTTGTGGAGGAGCTTGCTAGGTATTCGGTCTTTCCCTAGGGCTGTGTTGCCATTGAAATGGTGAACGGCTGCTTCGATTTCCGCCATGGTAAAAAGGGCGTCCATGCCTGGATCGGGCTTTCCCGTGAATGATGGAAGTGTAAGAGTAGTAGCCGGGATGGGGGCCTGAAACGGCCGCTGAAGCTCTCGCAATACATCAGATTCTGTACCCTGGTAATTATGTATCACGCGCTTCGGATGGTGTTGTGTGATGTATTTTGATTCATTGCTGCGCACTAAGGATCGGAGTAAGCGCCAGGTGCGGCAGGTGCCTAACGTGCCTTGAAGTTGGTTTCAGAACTAAGTCCAGTTTTGTTTGCTAAGTTGTTAAGCGTGCGCATCTGCTTCTGCTGTGACTTGGGCGATGCGGATGCAAAGTTTTATATTTGTTTTGTTCCTTTTCCACCTTCGAAGCAGGCCTTGTCGGGCATCCCAATGATGAAGCCGGTGTGCGTCAGCGGCTGTGGTTTCTTGGGTTAGGGCAATTGCTTTCGTGTGGTTCTTGGCCGTGTGAAGTAACTATTCGACTCAGTAATCATGGTTAGTGATGGAGTCCACAGTTTTGTCGTCTCGAAATTCTTTCTAGTTACTTAGTCTGGCTGTGCTGATGAGTCCATTGGCGTGTCTTCCATGCGAAATTTCCAGTTGTACAATATGGTGATCGCTTCGGAGTGTTTCGTCAAGTCGCGTCCACGTGGCTTTCTTGATAATATATGTGAACGTGAGATCAGGTGTGGTGTCTCTGTAGATGCTGTTGCAAATTCTTGTTGGAAGATCTGGAATGTTGCACACATGCAAGAAGTTCTAAAGTGTTGCGTCATACAGTGTTTGGCATTTCTTGGTGTTTTTGAAGAACCCGGATTTCGTATGTTGGGCATTTAAGTCGCCAAGGACGATTAATTTTTGTGCGCGCGTGTGCTACCGCACGGTTTTAAGGAATTTGTCGATGCCGGTAAAGCTTTTTTTTGGGGGGGGGGCTGTATATGTTGAGCACAAATAAACTGGATTGATTTTTTTTTGCGTGTAATGATTTCTACAAATGCATAGTCGATCTCAGTTTGGCAAAGTGTGGGATTGGGTCGTTTGGAATTACTGTAACAGGATACGGTGCGGGAGCCGATGCCGGTAACATGTGTGTCGTAGCCCAGCAGAGTAACTGTATCAGAATTGGTTTCTTACAATGCGCTGACGTCGGGTTGATGCTGTTTCGTGGAGTGGGTAAGTGTAGGCTGCTTGTTGCGGTAGGACCAAAAATTGCATTGCCACAGGGTGCGCGTCGATGGGGGGCTGCCTTTACTGTTACATGTCGTGGTCGGATTGAAGGGTCGATGACGTTTCGCTCAGTTCGGGGGGTAAATGCCGCCTCATGGGTTTCTTGCGTGGTTTTTTGGCCTTCACGGTTTTCTCCAGCAAGTGAATGCCGCCTTTGAGGCGCTCTAAGTGCCTGAAATCGACTGATGAGGGTGAAGCAGCGTGAGGGATTGTGTACATGGGCTCTAAGTTTCTGGTGGCGACTGGGGCGCCTGTGGGCAAGGATCCTGTTTCTGAGTTTCTGTCAACTGGTGCGGATGGCGTGCTCAGTGATTGCTGCCGAGTTATTTGTTCAATTTTTGCGAGGAGCTATTCGATACGATTTTGGAGTGTTGCGGTGCGTTGTGCTGTCGGTTCGAGCTGTTGTTTAAGCCGTGCATTTTCTGCTGGAAGCGTCTGGGTGAGCCTGTCAGGGGGTGGTTTGATACGGGGTGGGGCACATCCAGCGGGTGTCGGGAGGGTGGTAAAGGTGTACGAGCAGTGAGTGGGGCGCAATGTGGCTGACCAGCTTACTTGGTGAGTGGTGCTCGTTGGGTTACCAGTGTGCCTTTGCTGCTGGCTGGCGTTGTAGTAGATGCAGGTCGATAGCTGTTCTGTTTGGGGAATTCGTCGTGTAGTTGGGTGGTGGGTGGTGGCAGTAGTAGTTTTTTCTGCACTCTATGCTGGCCGTGAGTTGGTCTCGTCCATAAAGCTCTGATATGGGTTTGCAGTCATGGTCTGGTTGGTGGTCAGGCGTGTGGCATCGCTAGGAGATGGCGACGTCGGGATTGACGCAGACATCTCGTCGGTGTCCAACATCACCGCAGAGTGTACAGCACTGTATGGTGTGGCGGTAAGGGCGGCAATGGGTTCATAGGCCATACGCCTTTATTTAAAAAAGGACGTAAACACGCTCAAAGTCATTTGAGTCGATGTAGAGGCTCCGAGCATTCGGGCGAGAAGTATACGTGGGCCATTTGCTGATAGGATGTAGGGGAGCTGCTCGTTGGTAGTGCTCAGATCGATCCCCGTTGTTACCACTCGAGACGTTCCGGGTTGTGGTCTCAGGTAGGGCAATACTTCTTGTGTTGTTTCCCCAAGTTGTGTAGAGGTAATCTCGTTCCGTTCAAGGGCGTAGACTTTGTCAGGGGTGCGAGGAATGATTCGGTTTTTGGAAGCTTTGGTTTGGATAGATACACGAGCGTATAATGCAGCTTCGGGTATTTTGCTTGCCTTCTGGATGCCTTGGCAAACTGGGTGATCGCTCCACGAAACTACGCGGAGCCCGGCTTGGGGTCAGCAGACTATCTTGTAGTCGGATTCCGGGAGCAGTGGCCGTGGGACGCTACGCGGGGAAGTCCGGTGTGCTGCTGCCATCGTTGTTGGTGGCTGCTTGCGGGCGTGGCGGTCTCGTCGTATTAGCTACCGTGGTCCGGGAGCTGGGATGGCTCAGCTGCTCTTGAGATCGAAGTCCATCGTATAGTTGGGTTCTGGCGGCGACGCAATGGTGATGGAGGTGGAGCCTGCTCAAAGCCCAGACTGTGCTGGTTTGGCTATAACTACAACGCTAGGCTTAGCGTGGGTTCCTGCGAGGTGGGCTTTTTGTGGCTGCAATTTACGTACCGCCATCCCGGTGACGTAGCGGGTGGGCTTGACGTGAAGCGCGTGACGTTACTAAGGCGTTGGTGGTGGTTTGGTGAGCCAGAGAGGACGTGGTCTACACCAAATAGACATTTAGGCGAGCCCAAGCGAAACGTGTGTCGGCTCTCTAGGCTGCTGATGATGATTGTCGGCCATGGAGAAGATTGATTTCAAAAGCCAGCTGCGCAGCACTTGCAACACGGTTTCTGGTGTTTTCAACGGCACAGGTGTAAAACAAGTAAACACAACAATTTATTTGTAGCCAGCATGTAGCGATGGCCCATTTAAGTTACACGCGGAGGGAAGGAGAGTAAAATTTACATTGCTTATATTTTCGTTGTATTGACATTGGCTTGTATTGATCTTTTGTGTGTAAGATTTCAAGGGATCGGGCCCCGTTGATCAAACAATCTAAATTTTATAAAGTGCACTTAAGAGCTTGCTGTGTACTTAAACAAAACTCTTCACAAACGGAATTCTTTTATAGGTCCGCCAAAGTTCTGTTCGATGAGAGTCCACTAAATGTCTTGAATGTCCAAGTCATACATTTCGATGAAACGTTTTCGTCTCTAATCCTTGACAATATATTCAACAACCGAACATAACTATGTCATCTGTAAGCCATATAAAGGTAAGATGAATTTGTCAACTTCCCCTTAATAGTACGCGCAAAAGCATTAGGCTGACGAAGTATCGCCTTGCACTCCCCAGGTATATTGAACGCAAGAGGGACTTCGGACAATGGTCAGGCAGAAATAAACGGTGCATATACTAGTTGTGGTGGGAACACAAAATTGCTCAACTTGCTTTTCGGAAAACACGTGACGAGCATTTTAATAAGAAGACCATTTTAAAGGAAACCTAATAACATTCTGCGGTGGTTCATGGGCCTCACGGTCATGTGAACGTTATCTGAGCAGTGGAAACGAAGCAAAGTTGCGAAACGGCCTCGAGGAACACCGTGGAACATGCGTCAGCATCTCTGAACCTGCTCTTGCCAACCGTCATAAGGTTGAAGCTATTCATTGACACACAACATGTCAAGTGCGTCCTCTTACACAGAATCCCTTAGAAATAGCTAGTAGTCAGAGAATCCTCTGCATGTGCCAATACCACTGTCACGATAGACAAACACAATAGAGGTTGCTTTTGTGAAAGGGTCATTGGGCTTACTTTGCACCCGTAAAAGTGTGCTTAAGAATTTTATTTGATGTTTGCTTAGTGGAAATGCTTCAACTAATTGCCTTGCTTGACGCGTCTTTTGATGCAGTCAGGTTTTTTTTTATCACAACAAGCAAGCACAATGTGCTTCGATTACTCACAAAAGTATCATGTAGACTTTCGCAATTTGAAGCTTTCTTTGAAATATACCACATGAGAAGATTAGGCATATGATATATTCCAACGGAGAGGCAATTATACCGGATAAATGCTTCAAAGGTTCCATTTGGAGCTCATCAATCTCACAGCTTTTGCTGTTGATAAGTAGTTGAAGCGTTCCCTGCGCTTCCTCGCTTGTTACGATGCCTGAACATGCCCTATTAAGAACTTTTCGCCCCATATAATTCGTACAGGTGCCAAAATTAGGAATGCTCGTAGCAGACACAATGAAGTCTTTGAAAGTGTCCGCTAATTCGGTACCTTTGTTTAAGCGTTTAAAGACAATGTCTGCTGTTTTATTACTTCTTCATTTAACAAGATGTGCATGTACCCTCTCTTTGCGCAGCGTGTGGCCGAATTAGCCTTGTTCCTGCAAGCTTTAAATTTCCTTAGATCATCCTATTTTCTAGTTTTTAGAATTTTTTTATATGTACGTCTTTAGCTCTTAATGCTTTAGAGCATTCTGTCGATATCTATGGTTTCGCGCTTTATATGGTTGCTTTCTTTTCTCGCATGGAAAGCCCTCTCTGTATATTTTTTTCAAAAGTCTCAAAAACGCTGCATTTGTCTCATCTGGGTTGAACTGTGCACGTACGTCTCCTGGCTACTTGCTCAGGTTTGCTCCTGAAGTTTTGTAGCGTATATTTATTAATATTCCCGACATGTGTAGCTAACAACTGCTTGTTGTACTTCGTCTTTAGTTTTAAAATATTCATGAATAAGTATATTGGAAGATGATCACCAATATGAGTGCCTATGGTGCCACGCGCCTGGAATATGTTTGCGTTGGTGATAAATGTGTCGATGATTGGTGCTGTGTTTTCTGTGATACGAGTAGGTTCACGTATCGCACTTACGCAAGCACTGCTTTCTTTAACTAGGCACAGTTGTTTATGAATTGAGGAAGGTTCGAGGGGAATTAGGTCAATGTCGCCACCAAGAATTTAGTTGACGCTCAGCTGGTTTACCCAACCAAAATACCCATCAAGAAAAGAAAAGAAATTACTAGCATTTCCTCCGAAGAGGCGGTATGTGAGCAAAACACCTATGTGTCTGTCCTACGCCCCGACGGATGGTGAGTTTGGCGCCAGCGGCGGTAAAATACCTCGAGCCTACACCACGAGGGCAGTGTCTAATACCACCTTCTCCGAACGCCGCCTCGCTTCTCTTCCTCCTTCTTGCTGGTGTCTTCCCTTCCGCAAGCGCTACATCATATGTGCGGCGGATTGGCCATCACACGGCACCGGCCGTAAACTATACTGTTGCAATATTATACTGGCAGTACTCGAATGTGCTTGTAGGGTATGGGAACCGCCAAGCCTGTCTTACGAAAACCAACCCTAAAACGTCAAAAGAGTATCACCCCAATACATGCAAGGATAATTGTAGAAAACTTTGATAAGTATGTAAATTCGTGTTTCAACTGATTTCAAGTCTTTTGAATATCGTTGAACAGTGTTTAGCCTATATGATTTATTACAGTTGCTATATACATCAACTGGCATGTCGCGAGAAATATACATTTTCCCCCGCTTCACATACCTGCCCGCATTTAATATTGTCATCCATTTCGGGAGACTGCTTGTAAATCGAGTACGTTTTTATTTTTGCCCTAAAACTTTTTCTTAGTAGACCCTCTTATTTCTTTCTGGGTTTGCACACCATTCAAGTGAGTAAGTTTGAGTGTTAGCTAAGTATTAGACAAACTAGCATTGCCATTTGTATACTGTAGCGCATTTCCCGTTGTGTATCGCCGATTACCTGGCGAGTGAAACAGTTCGACAAACTAAAATTGTCATTTGTATACTGTAGCACATTTCCCGTTGTTTAGCGCCTATTACATGGCGAGTGAAACAATTCTGTGTGTAACAGTTTCTATAAATCGAAGAATTGTTGCTTTCTCCAGTCGAGAAACGCGCACCTCTCCTTTAATGCTTTGGAACTTGTGTAAGAACGTTGTGTTTGCTAAAGACGTGCCATTTTGTGTAAAAAAATTATAAAAAAGAAATTCTATTTGATTTGTTCTTCATTTCGACCTCCATCCCAGCACCTCCTTTCTGGGTGTAGTTTTATTGTGTATGCAAACCTCCAATGTAAGGCCGCAGTAAGAATTAGGTATAGAATAACAAATACCAAAATAAATAAATAAATAAAGAGTAAATAAATAAATACGTTTTACTTATGCATAAAATATTTTTTCCAGTCTTATTTTCGTTCCCTAAAGCAGAACAAAACTGAAAATAACCCTGTTTTGTGTTCCTTTGATTAGAGTCTAGCTTATAAATGCTTCCTAGAGCAACTTTTTTTAATATCAACATCTCACCATGACCTCTCAGTATAGAACAAAACTTTTTTTAAACATATTTAAACCCTCGTATATGCCCAACGAAAGGTCAACGTGTTTCAAGTACCAGAAACGGCTTTGGTGCAGTTGCCTTGCGCGTAAGGATACAGAAAAATCTGAAACCTGACACTCATTTTTAAGGGTGATTCCTGCTGGCTCAGGAAGCAAGGAGTGCGATTATAAAGACTATAACGAATCATTAGAAAATCCCAGGAAAATCCACGCGCTTACTGAAAATACCCGAGCGAATGTATTACAATTGGGGAGGGCGGAAACAACCTTGGATGTCGACGCGCTGGGTGAAATTGAGCGGTTATATGTTGGTTAGAGCTGAATCAAGAGGTTACACTGAGCACTTCATCCAAGTTATCACCGGTTAAAAATAAGTTACATTTGCTGCTAACGCGAACGATGACCCACTGCTCCTAATGTTGGATGGCCTCACTCAACTGCACCCACGAGAGGTTTATTTCATGAATAGGCATTATCCTGGGGATGTCTTCTTTGGCTAGTTGGTGATGCATGATAAGGGGTTAGAAGCGCAGGTGGCTGAGGACACAAAAGAAAAGAATGACAGGAAAAATATCTCAACTACATCTGATTTTTTAATATGAAAAGCAAGAAATAAAAACCCTGAAATGTTATGAAGCACTGTCAAAATAAGATGACGTCAACACAAATCCAGTCGCGTTAGTTTGCTAGCATTGTTGCACCAGATTTTCTGTCATCTTTCGAAAGCGGAACCGACGTCATGATTACATTGTTATGATTACACTTGCGGAGTCAAAGGCAAACGCGTAAGAAACGCCTTCATTATTTGGAACAAACTGCTGCCTGTACTTCCTCAAGAAGCATGCTTTTCTCTGTACCCCACAATTTCCTTCGGAGACAGCTTAGGATGTTTGTTAGAGGAAACGAAAACCCCGGCAACGCCTGCGTGCATACTAATATTTTTTTGTTTATGATCAATCCGCAACCATGTGCATATATCGTACCACAACAAACTTTTCATTCCGTGACCTTATCCCCGGGAAGTGCTGGTAGGCACTTTTGAATTTTTAAACACGGCACAAGCCACTGACATCACCAAACTATGCTCACAAACAGCTGTCAAAAAGAGAGTAAACCGTGCGCTGAAACATTTTTTCTGGTGAATTGCCACAGTATACAAAAATGAAAGTTTTAATTTAGCACTTTACGATGCCCTGTTTTGCAAATATAGGGTGTATACGAAGATAAGAAAGCAGTCGTTTTGACGATCGTGCCTGGTCAATCCAACACACCCGTTTCTCTTTAAAATAAAACTTAACAGCAGAAAACTTATAAGAAGGTCTATTGGAACTTTGTCTGTAAAGTCAGAAGGATTCAGGCCGTCGCTAAAAATGGCCAAAACGCGGGATAGTGATGCGTCAAAAGTGGGGGCTTCACAATCTAAAGCAATATTTTGTCATCAACATAGCTAAAAACGTGTTATAGTTTCAACTAAGCACAGCCCTCACGTAAAAAAACGAGTATGACAGGCAAACGACAAGTCAACTAGAGCAGACTAGATGCATGAACAAATGCTGATTCTTTTTTTTTTCAAAATAACGTTGATGAAAACTAGATGTTCCCAAGCTTTGTTTTGTTTTATGAGTGATTTTAAGTCGGTGTAGGGTACTGTTGCGATGTGCACCCTGTTGTTTGTGCCGCAACGGCCGTTTCATCTGCCCTCTCATTTCTAGCGATCCCCGAGTGGCCTGAGACCCAACAAACAGTCACCTCAATGTTTGCGCCACATGCCGACATAATGGTCCTAACAACAAGATTATTGAGGTAATTTCTGAATTCCTTTCGGGATGACAACGTTCGTACAACACTTAGTGAATCAGTGTAAATTACGGAATTTTGAATATGACATTTCACAATATGATTCACAGAAAGAAAGTTTCGATAAGCCTCTGCTGTGAAGACGCTACAAGTTACATTCGACATTCATGAATTCATAAACGTCAAAAGTGTTCGGTGCGCAGCACATAACACGGCGGAGGCAGCTTTGAAGGCGTCACTATCAAATTCTGCACAATGTTACTTCTCCTGCAGTGACAGAAACTGCTGCAAAATGGCATTTCTAAGTACCCTATTTTTCTCGAATTGAATGTGAGATAAGTCACACGACACAGCTCCAAGCTCCCATGGCGCTATCAAATCAATGCGTGATAATTTGAAGGTGTATATAAAGAGACGTTAAGTAAAGCCGCCTCCTCTCTCACTCTTTCTGACAAAAAAAACAGAAATGGATTGGCGATTTAAAAAGAGCTTTGATGTGAATGTACCCATAAAAACAGATTTAAAAGGATGGTGATCGATTGATGAGATTTTAAAAGCATATAAAAGATCAACATAAGTTCCCTGGTGCTCCAGGCACCATTTGTTGCCTTTACATAAAGGCTTTGGGCAGGGCTTGTTCGGAAAGCGCCCCACCAGAGGCGAAGCCTCAAGTGCAGCACTGGGTGGAGAATTTTTATTCTGTTTTTGTGGCTGACCCGCAGACAACACTTCCATATTTCAAGCGAGACCGTACAAAAGCGGTATAGAGGCGCAGCAGGAGTTGTTTGTCCCCACCGTGTCATTGGTGAGATAGGAGTGTCAGAATATTCATCATCTCTGGACACTTTTGCTGGAGCAGTTTGGTATGGGAAATTAATATCGGTTTTTCATCCATCACCACACCCAAAAACTTGGCTCTCCATTGAAGGTTATTTCAGGATCAGGCCTACTCCAAGTCTCTTGCGATTACGACACAGGTACTCTTCGCGGGATTAAGGTTGAAACCAATTTCATCTGCACAGCGAGAAAGGTTGTTCACCCCAAGCTGGACCTGACGTTCACTTTTGGATACGTTAGGAAATTTAAAAGTTATTTCTACATCATCCACTTACAACAAACAGAAGACCGATGGACCCAATGCTTTCCGATGCGAGTTCATCTTGACATGAAGAGCGTGCAGCTCTAAACTCTACCCTGAGGCGCGCCATTTTTTTGAATGTGAATTATTGAAAGTGGTGACCCAACTCTGACACCAAACGTTTGTTTGGATAAGTGAATTTTAATAGTGTTTATTTTCAGAGTGAGAAAAAATGTATTTTTACTTTGTTTCGGGCTTCCAGTAGCGAATTCCCCCGTCTAGGACGTTGCTCGGATCGATGGCACGCCGTGTCAGACAACACGGAGCTGCTGAAGCCTTTTGCGGTTAGCCCGCATGTGCGGCTGCTTGCGATTCTCGCTATTTCTCGGAACGGAAGTGTCGCGGAGCATGCCTGACACCTTCTAGACTGTTCTCATTAACAGGAAACCACACTTATATATACGCGAGATTGGTGGCGGGTATTTTACAGTCACTCGTACTTGGCTTTATAATCGGTTATGTGCTTCATGCCTTCCAGGAGGTCTAGAAATTGCAAAGGTGACGCGATACCGCGAAAAGAATGCAAATCCTTATTGTGCAACCGAAACCGAAATTGCCTGTTTTTAGAAACCAGCCGCAAAACTTATTAACTCGAGCATCATAGTTTTTACAGGAAGGTACCAGGTATTAACATATTCACTGTACGGGTTTCAGAATGATCGCGCGGCACAAAAATTCAATTTCGCATAAGAGGGATATATATCACTGTCCATGGTATCACTACAGATGTGTTCTTTTTTTATGCCATATGAGGGCCTCCCCATGCTAACATAACCGATTATGTATAGCGATGCGCCTGTGTATTCTGTCCAAATTTTCTTATTAAATTCCCCCGTGTGGGTAAATGTTGTTCTCTACTGCTTGTACCGTCTCTGCTTTGACTCGGTTGTGAGGGCTGGTTCTCCAGCAGCCCTTGAGCCTTCGGATGAAATGCCTTTTCACGTCCCCTCTGCCACCTGAATTTAACCAGATTCAGTCCACCTCAATTTGTTTTCAGAATGAAGAATGCTCGTTTTTGATACGGCATGTAAAAAAATGTGGGCATTACATGTATTTGTTTACTACTAATAAGCATTTCTTTACTCAAGCGAGCAATTCTGCTTGAGAAAATAAAAAAAAGCAGTGTCCGTGGCCACCCCATGGAGTCGTACACATTATGCATGAATAAGATGTGTACTTTTTTTGCTTCAGAAGGTTACAGCAACGTAACGATTCCCGCGGAAGTTCATTTACTCATGGAGTCGTATACTGCTTTTCGGTGCGTGACGGCCCTTCCAGGCGGCAGGTTGTTGGACCAGAAAACACTTTGAAATGGCGCATTTAAATGCTTGAAGAGGAGGCGACCAGTTTTTATAAGGACTTTGACTGAAAGGAAGACAACAGCTCACGGATAATGCACACAGAAACAGTGGTGGAACCAGAAAATAAAATACGTGTAGAGAACTCTTTATCGCAAATGTTTACTTGCTTTAAATATTCCACTGATGGTTTCCGCGTAATAGTTTCAATATCTAGAGAGCTTTCTGTTCTCACGTGCCAAGCAAACCAGATAACGTGTATGGGAGCAATTGCAAAAAATAGGCAGTGCACCTGCGACTTAGAAGACCTTTATCACCGAATTTTGTGAGTAATCAAAAATATTGTCGAGACCCAAAAAAAAGAGCAAAAAAGCTTTCTAAATGCTTATAGGACATAAAGCCAAAAATAATAAACCCGTATCTTGTTTTCTCGTGAGCCGAAACGAGATATCAGTGACACCAGGCAATTGTTTCTCCGGTGAAAAATAGGTTGATTTTTCATTTATTAAGTGCAGTCGTGCACCACAGAAGTTTGTTGGTATTCACATTTAAAACAAACAATTCAAGATAAATTGTCCGCATAGTTTGCACTAAATGAAATGACGCCACATGACTAGGGCTTTATATTTTATATGAAAAGGGATTTAGATAAAGATTTTACTTGAGGGTGCACGTGATATGTTCACTTCATATCTTCACAAAAATAGCACCACTTATTCTGGGTATGCGCGGAATTTTTTTAGAAACATCCCGAAGTGTGAGCTGTTTTTATGAACAATATTTTTTTGTTCCAAAAACGATTGTTTCTTGTTTCATTGTATATGTGTTTATTTAACTTGAATTTCGGGAGAATTGTGTATTTTACTTGACAAAGACCTTTGCGACAGTTATGGTAGCCTTTGTGTCCCGGTGGCAATTTTGGTTGCATACGACTTTGAAATAACAAAGCTGATGTCGTCTGCTATAGGTATGAAATTTGCTTATATGTCAAGTTTAGGAATGTTGACTTTGTCATTCTAAAAAAATGACCTAAATATTTCTGCGCGGTATCCAGGCGTCTTTTTTGTTCAGGAACGAAGCCCAATTGCCGAAGGCCACGAGATGAATGTGACTACAAACGTACGTGTGTAACATAGCATTTTAAATGTCCTTGTTACCATACGAATATCTATTTTTGAGCAGTAGGTTCTCATTGGATAGTCGAACGCTAATGTTGGGTAAATATATATATATATATATATATATATATATATATATTATATATTATATATATATATATATATATAAAATATATATATATATAATATAATAATACGCACAAAGTAAAAGTACGCTCTTCGGAGACTTTATTTCCAACGTTTCGACCTGAGACAGGTCTTCCTCAGGAATGAAGGTAAAATCGTACGGACTCAGAGTGGGGGCGGCGCCCCGAAACACAATCCACATGGGAAACAAACACACAAACGACCACACACAGCATACAGAGCTTATTCTGCCAAAGGCAGGCGACAAAGAGCCTGCCTTTGGCAGCTTTTAAAAATATATATAATTTTATATATATATATATATAATATATATATATATATAAGATTTCGATGAGTTTTGCAACGGGCCAGAAGAAACGGTCAGGTAAAAGATAAGAACAACTTTGCGGTTAACTTGTTTATTATAAATTAGTCCGACAGTTTCAGAAGTGGAACTTCCTTCCTCAGGGACAATCCCACAATGAGCACCGAATCCTTATGCACACTGCATGCGAGGGAGAGTCTCTCCTCCTCTCCCCCATAAGGAGGGGAATACGCCAGAGAACGTAAAAAATCGGGTAACAACAGGGCACTTGCTGAGTGGAGAGGATATTATATATATATATATATATATATATATATATATATATAGTAAGGAAATGAGGGGCTCGTTGAGGAAATACAGAAAGATAGGTCAGCAGTCTACGACGCCAAAGGAGGCATAGGGGTGTGGTTAGGCTCTTTTCTTTTTTTACTACGGTTAATGAAGTAAACATTTTTTTTAAATATACAGAAGAAAGAAAGAAAAACACGCGCCCAGAGTGGGGACCGAACCCACGCCTTTCGATTACATGTCGAATGCCTTACCAATTCGGCTATCTGGGCGACTGTGTTCTCCTTCACTTTCTGGGCTATTTATATTTACTAGAAGTGTATCTGACACTTGAGGGTGGTAGCCAGCGCCACTCTGACTACATGGGGAGAAGGGGACCTTCTTTTCAACCCCCGGGGCGTGACTCCAACGTCTACAGCCTGTCATGAGCGGGTAACTGGCGGAAATCCTTCTTATGCTACCTAGGCATCAAGGCTGCCAGAACCGAGGCCCTCGCTAGGCTTTCGCAGAATAATATAGTAAGGAAATGAGGGGCTCGTTGAGGAAATACAGAAAGATAGGTCAGCAGTCTACGACGCCAAAGAAGGCATAGGGGTGTGGTTAGGCTCTTTTCTTTTTTTACTACGGTTAATGAAGTGAACATTTTTTTTATATACAGAAGAAAGAAAGAAAAACACCGCCCAGAGTGGGGACCGAACCCACGCCTTTCGATTAAATGTCGAATGCCTTACCAATTCGGCTATCTGGGCGACTGTGTTCTCCTTCACTTTCTGGGCTATTTATATTTACTAGAAGTGTATCTGACACTTGAGGGTGGTAGCCAGCGCCACTCTGACTACACGGGGAGAAGGGGACCTTCTTTTCAACCCCCGGGGCGTGACTCCAACGTCTACAGCCTGTCATGAGCGGGTAACTGGCGGAAAGCCCTCTTATGCTACCTAGGCATCAAGGCTGCCAGAACCGAGACCCTCGCTAGGCTTTCGCAGAATAATATAGTAAGGAAATGAGGGGCTCGTTGAGGAAATACAGAAAGATAGGTCAGCAGTCTACGACGCCAAAGGAGGCATAGGGGTGTGGTTAGGCTCTTTTCTTTTTTTACTACGGTTAATGAAGTGAACATTTTTTTTAATATACAGAAGAAAGAAAGAAAAACACGCGCCCAGAGTGGGGACCGAACCCACGCCTTTCGATTACATGTCGAATGCCTTACCAATTCGGCTATCTGGGCGACTGTGTTCTCCTTCACTTTCTGGGCTATTTATATTTACTAGAAGTGTATCTGACACTTGAGGGTGGTAGCCAGCGCCACTCTGACTACACGGGGAGAAGGGGACCTTCTTTTCAACCCCCGGGGCGTGACTCCAACGTCTACAGCCTGTCATGAGCGGGTAACTGGCGGGAAGCCCTCTTATGCTACCTAGGCATCAAGGCTGCCAGAACCGAGACCCTCGCTAGGCTTTCGCAGAATAATATAGTAAGGAAATGAGGGGCTCGTTGAGGAAATACAGAAAGATAGGTCAGCAGTCTACGACGCCAAAGGAGGCATAGGGGTGTGGTTAGGCTCTTTTCTTTTTTTACTACGGTTAATGAAGTGAACATTTTTTTTAAATATACAGAAG